>JAZGTJ010001687.1:1232-33198 GCA_036877575.1 Botia almorhae | reverse complement strand
TCTTTCCGCGCATTCCTTCGTGGATCAGAGCATGTATTTCCTCCTTCACGTTGAACGACGGCCGCTTCGACCAATCGGGAGTACAGGTCGAGGCCGCGGGCGGCGCGATTGGGCGAACAGAACGAGCGAGCGGGGGAAGGGGGCGTGGCGCGCCGTGGTCAGTGGGCGCCGGGAGGGAGTCAGAGCGAGCGGGGGGAGGGGGCGTGGCGGTGTCCTCCTTTTGGATTCTCAGAATATGGTCACCCTAGTAATAGTACACTAATTAAAAGCTTCTGCACAGATGTAATGTTTTTTTGAGTGTGCCATGCACGAGGCACAAAGTAGCCTAACTTTTGATGTTAGGCTACTTTGAGGTCTTTCAGGTTTTGCATTACCTTCTCAAATCTAGAACATAATTTTGAATGATTTATAACAAAATTAGAACACAGAGATCAAGGCACAAACAATTGAAACTAAACTTTTTTAATTTATAAACAGCAGTCAATAATTCCCTAAAACACTTCACAAGAAAACACTTTTCATGACTGCTTTTCTTGTTTGCCATGAAGTTAATAGAGCTACATTTGGAAAATCTGTCCGCCATAAAGTGTGCTTTTGCCTCCAAGTTTGACCAAAAATGCAATGTCAGTGTTTTCTTAATTCGTTAATTCAGTAGAAATAAATGTAATTTGGGTAAAATAACAAAATCATTTGGTTTTCAGAAAGCTTAATACATGTATGATGCATCCTAACCCCACATATAATTTGATGTGGAATATTTATGGGTTTCGTAGTGTTTTATTTACCTTCTGCCCTTGTAATCCGGGCATTCCAGGATGTCCTGGCTGGCCAGCTGTGCCAGGTTCTCCAGGTTTACCCTTGAATATAAAGAACCATATATAAACATATTGGTTATGTATGAAAATAGCATCTTGTGCTTGTGGAGTTCCCCCAAGTTGTTACAGTCTACAGTTGCAGTCTACTGTCATCAATGTGTTTCAGTGTGTTTAATTAAACTTCAACAGTTGTATACTGAACTGTATAAAAGAATATTTTACCTCTAGCCCAGTAAGTCCTGGCTGTCCTGGCTCTCCGCTGTCCCCTTTATGGCCCTAATGATGGAAAGAGTTTATAAATTAATACGTTCATAAATTAAGTGAATCTCTAATTAAATTCAAAGCAAGTCTAGCCAATGTAAATGCAAAATAATGCTTAGATGTGCCAAAGTAAATAGTGGCAATGTGTGTGTGTGCCCATGTTCATCTCAACTGTCATTAAGATAAATGGAAATGCTAATGGGTAACTCTCAACAGAGAACTCCTCATAGAAATTACAGCTGGAATATTGGGGCAAATCTTATACTGCTCTGCTTGGACTTGGATTTAATTGGCTAGTTAGACAAGAAGGATGGAATTTAGTACAGTTACAGAGCAATAATTAGGTTAAAAAGGAGTGTATGAATTCATGAAATAAATAAAATTTATAAATAAATATTGCATATTAATATTGCAATAAGCATATTTTTCAAACTTTGATTTTCCCAATATTGAATTAAAAAAGTTTTATTTAATTTAAATAATTCTGTAAAACAATTATTTACAAACTATAAAGTACACTTAAAAATAAAAATTGCTAGGCATGCTGGCTAGTCAGGATGGATGAGCAGCTGGTTGAACAGCTGAACTAACAGAACATCAGCAGAGTTTTGGCTAAGTAGAAATTGTGGGTTACAACATATATAAAATACAGCTGAGAGCAGTAATTATCTGGGATCAACCACTTTAAGATATTTTGTATTACGTAGCAGTGATTTCATAGTCCATATGGAAATGTCATCTAAATTATCATATACATGTTTGCAACCATTCCTGAAATAACCATTTTTAAAGTATCTTCACAGCTATAACAAAGTCAAGGGCCTAATTTAAATGCAAATATTGTGATGTTTTAATGGTTATTTTAATAAAATAAAAGTTCCTTTGCCCATGTCGGAAAGCTCATGCTATGGGGAAGCACTTCAGGCGCACCATTTTATGGCCAAATATAGTCGATGTGCACCACATAGTCAATATGTGCAAAAGACGGCACTAGCTTCTTGTTTTTGGAAAGCTTGCTGTCTGTCTGTGTGTTGCAAAGTTAGTAAAAAAAGAGAAAAAAAATATTAGAATCAGTTAGCCTGTCTTATTATAAAACACACATTTCACAAGTTCACACTAACATGCAATCGTAAATTATCATAGATGCATATTTGGCGTGCTGTCCGGGGGGAGGGCTCAGAGCTCGGAATTTGGCCGGAATCCAGAGTACATTTACATTTAGTCATTTAGCTAACGCTTTTATCCAAAGCGACTTACAAAGGAAGTAACTTCAAATACAATAAGAGGCAACAGTGAATAAGTGCTATAGACAGGTCTCAGATATTTCAACACAGTATAAGGAATTTTTTTTTTTAAGTAGAAGTGGGGGTGTGTTAGTAAATTAGTCAAGGAAGTAAAGATGAAAAAGATTAGTTTTTTGTTGTTTCTTGAAAATGGCTAATGACTCTGCTATTCTGATGGAGATCTGGAGTTCGTTCCACCAACCGGGCAGAGTGAAAGTAAGAGTCCGGGAAAGTGATTTCTTCCCTCTTTGGGATGGAACCACAAGACGACGTTTATTAGCTGAACGCAAGAACAAGTGTGAAGAAGTGAGAGCAGGTAAGGAGGTGCGGATCCAGTAGTCACTTTGAATGTGAACATCAGAGCCTTGAATCTGATGCAAGCAGCTACTGGCAGCTCGTGCAACTGGATGGACAGCGGAGTGACGTGTGCTCTTTTAAGCTCGTTAAAGACCTCTCTAGCTGCTGCGTTCTAAATCAACTGCAGGGGCTTGATAGTACAAGCCGGAAGCCCTGCGAGGAGAGCATTGCAGTAGTCCAGTCTGGAGAGAACAAGAGCTTAAACGAGGAGTTGTGCTGCATGTTCTGACAGGAAGGGTCTGAGCCTCCTGATGTTGTAGAGGGCAAATCTGAAGGAACGAGCGGTTCCAGAGATGTGGTCAGAGAAGCTCAGTTGATTGTCAATTATTACTTCAAGGCTTTTAACCGTCTTGGATGGAGTAATGGTAAAAGGACAGGTTCATTTACAGGACTCGGGACTTGTCTGCTAAATGACTCATTTAGTCATTTAGCAGATGCTTTTATTCAAAGCGATTTACAAATGAGGACAAGAAAGCAATTTCAACAACTATAAGAGCAACAATGAATAAGTGCTATAAACAGGACTCGGGTATTCCAACAGTGAAAGAAGCCAGATTTTTTTCCACCAACCGGGCAGAGTGAAAGTAAGATTCTGTGAAAGTAATTACTTCCCTCTTTGAGATAGAACCACAAGGAGACATTCATTAGCTGAATGCAAGTTTCTGGAGGGCACATAAATGCGAAGAAGTGAGAGCAGATAAGGAGGTGCGAATCCAGTAGTCACTTTGAATGCAAACATCAGAGCCTTGAATTTGATGCGAGCAGCTACTTGCAGCCAGTGCAACTGGATGAATAGCACAGCAGAAGACAGTTGGAAAGACGCATTACCCATAGTAAAAGTAAAAACAGTAGAAGAAAAGTTGGCTATGGAAACTGGGTGTGCAGAGAGAAATGAATGGTTTCAGTGGGTAATGTTTACAGCCAGGCAGATGAATATGTTAGATCGCATTGCCTGTGCATCAGCTAGACCTAATTTAGCTACGACCCCGTTTAGACTGAATACAGAAAATGACTTAGAAGGGCTGAAGTGTGTACTTAGAGCCTTCTCACAAAAATTAGGAAAAGAGTGTAGCACAGTGGACCACCTGTTTCCCAGAATAAATTTAACCACTAAATGTTGCAGCATACAAAGGAAATTATACTATTTTACCAAGGATGGAATACAGGGCATTGCAAAAAAACTGGGACCAACCTCGTTGATGGCACAACAGAACAGAATAGACCAACATTACATATGTTGTTGGCTGAGAAAGGGGGTGTTTGTCCGATGATAGGTGGAGCTTGTTGTACATTCATTCCAAATAATACCGCCCCTGATTTATTCATTTATTGTTGGGGTTAGTAGTGAGGTGGTTATGGTTATGTTTAATTAGGGAGCTTATTTTACTTTTAAGTGTAGCTAGTTGTTAAATTGAAAGTTACAGTAGTTGGCTATGCCTATTTTGGCAATACTCCTTATGAACTTGTTACCCCGTTTTCTATGGTTTGATTCTGTATATAAACCTGTTTAAAAAAAATAAAATTGTTTTGCATGAAGTAATCCAATGTGGTTATTGTATGAGCCAGTTCTACGTTAAGAGCTAGAATTGCAATTTTAAACGGGAAGAATGTGAGGCTTAGGGTGTACTCACACTAGGCAATTTGAACCGTGCCCGAGTGCGTTTGACCACCAAAGCACGGTTCGTTTAACTAGTGTAAGTGCTCCGAACCGTGCCCGGGCGCAGCTCGTTTAGCCGTCCCTGGCCCGCTTGGAAGAGGTGGGCCAGAGCATGGTTCAGTTGGACTCATTTATTCATTTATTGTTGGGGTTAGTAGGGAGGTGGTTATGGTTATGTTTAATTAGGGAGCTTATTTTACTTAGATTCAGATCATTTAAAGAAACTAAATTAGACTTGTATTTCATAGCATTCCAGCGAGTAGCTGCCAAACTAAAATGGACAAAAGATATATGCAAAGTAATTTTGTAGGGAAGGTAGACTCTGCTTTGCCTATTGAGCAAGCTCTCGATTACTAAGTAATTAAGGCAGCAGTTTTGAAAGCGTATGAATTGGTGCCTGAGGCATATCGCCAGAAGTTTTGAATGCTTGTGAAATTTACTTGTACTTTAGAAACACAAAACAATAGTTTACAATGTAAATCTATTCCTAAACATGCAAAGGATGAAACAGAATGTTTTCTGTCTGGATCCAATCACTTAATTTTGTAATGCAAAGCGTGGAAGCGGAAAAATGCTGCTTCCAAGTCTAAGAGTCTGTAGCACGTATGAAGTCAGTTCCATACTTGAGTGATGCAAATGCTAATGTGAGTCAGCTATTTATATTTAATGGTACTGTCTCTCTTTCAGCTGAGACATACGAATGAAGATAAAGGTCTTAAGGGATACAGGTGCTTCACGCTTGCTTATTTTAGAAGAGATGCTTCCTTTCTTATATATGGGTCTAGTCTGTGGTTTTTGGATGGGCTGTGTTAATGTTCCTCTTCATCGCGTGTATTTGAAGTCTGACCTTGTTGTGGGTTTAGTTGCATTGGGGGGCATGTTCTCAGTTACCAGTAGATGGGGTTGATCTTATTCTAGGAAGTGAGCTTGCAGGTGGCAAGGTCTCTCCATCCTAATGTTGTACATGAACAAGTTATGATTTAAATACCCGAGCTTTCAATTCAGTTTACATCTGTATTCCCTGTCTGTGCAGTAACTTGAGCCCAGTCACAGAAGTTGGGAGATGTTACCAATCGCTCAGATACTGTACTGTTTTCTCAACCAGGGAACAGAGAGCGAAAGAGAGACAAAAGGTAAAACTAATTGGTGTCAGAAAAAGTTGAATCACCTTCCACTCACTTTGAAGGTAGGTAGGGCAGAGCTAGTCACTGCTTAAAATTTTGATCTCTCTTTGGCTGCTTGTAGAGAGGCTGTTGTGGACATCACTTGAGTACCCAAAACTAGGACATCTTAATTTTCGGGAAGATGAAATTCTGATGTGCAAATTGAAATGTCTGTCTAATAATGCAAAGTGGCAAAAGGTGTGCCAGATTATGTTTCCCTGCTGATTATCAATTTCATGTATTACAGTTAGCTCATGAGAATGTTTTATCAGGGCAGTTAGGAGTAACAAAAATCTTTCATCTTATCTTCAGATATTTCTTTTGGCCTGGTTTAAAGTCTGATGTTTCTGCTTTCATCCAAGCATGTCATGCATGCCAGTTAGCAGGAAAACCAAACTAGACTATTCCAGTAGCTCCCCTTAAACCTTTTTCTGTTCTTCATGAGGCACTTGAACGACTGATTGTAGATTGTGGGGTTTCGTTGCCAAAATCAAAATTTGGTCATCAGTATATTTTAACCATCATGTGTACTGCTACTTGTTATCCAGAAGAAATTCCTCTTCACACGATTAAAGCTAAGAAAGTGGTGCAAGAGATTCGTTTCTGTTCTCATATTGGTTTGCCTAAGGTCATTCAGTCAGATCAGTGTTCTAATTTTACATCCAAAATGTTTACACAAATGGCAAGTGGCCATCGAGAGCTGGCAAGTGCTTATCGAGAGCCTTGGGGTGCATTGGAGAGGTTTCACAAGACTCCCAAAGCCTATGCTTCAAAAGCTTTGCATATAGACTGGTAGAGATTGGGTGAAAGGTCTACTCTTGTTGTTTGCAATAAGAGAGTGCTCAGTAGTCCTGCCGAGTTGGTTTTTGGGCAATTCAGTGAATGGCCCGCTTGGGCTATTGCGTGAACGATTGCTTTTACAGACTTCATCTATACCTATACTTGAGTATGTGATTTCTTTTAGGGAAAATCCTCACTAAGCTTGTCAGTCCCAAGCTATAATGAAAACTCGTTTCGGCTATAAAAGTGTGAGCGGTGAGTTTTAGCCTGGTGAACTTGTTCTGGTCCTCCTGTGCCTGGTGTAGGCCTGCAAGCTAAGTTTACTCGTTCATATGTTGTGGGGGGAAAAAACTTGGCGATCATAACTGTGTTGTTGGTACTCTCGATCAATGATATAAGAGAGTATGTCATAAATATTGAAGGCATACATAACACAAAATGGAAACTCTGATGCTTTTGATGTTAAACCTGTCTAAAGCAGTTTTACTACCTACGGAATGTCCAGAAGGGGATGGACTGGTAAATAAAGACGCTCAAACTCTGTGTGTCTATTCAGTTATTTTAAGTCATCTACAGTCATTTATTTCCAATTTAACTAAAGAACAGAGTAAAGCCATAACGAATTTAGTTGTTTAGTAGAATTTATAGATATCCTAACCTGTTCTTTGATGTTGCACTACATTGCTCGCCAAAATATTTGTAGACACAGTATGAAAACGGTAAGAGATATCACCATGATTTCTATAACTTTTGTCAGGGGTGTCTCTAGATGCCACGCACCAATATTCATGCATATAGAAAATATGGTGAATCATAGGGTGAATCAAAAGAAAAGAAACAAAAGAATTTTGTTTCTATGACTTACAGTTCAGAAGTTATGAGCATAAATGTAAATGAAATTTTAACTGTTGGTGGTGCCACAGAGTTTGAGGTAGAGACTACAAATTTTCTATAATAACATTTCAGAACTTTACCATACGATTCTATGGACTGCCATACACGCAAGAGTGGAAGAATAAAAATAAGAAAACTAACAATAACAGTAGGAAATAATGAATACAATAGCTCCAAGCAGAATATAGCTGCAAACAGCTATTACGGGGTCATGCCCAAAACTGGCACAAAGGTAAAGGTATGTTAACATATCTAATGGTAAATATTTGGTAATCAGTTGAATATACAAGTAAAAGCACCTAAAACCCAATTAAACTATTTATAACTTTTCACCTGTAGGTGGAACTGTGACCAAATTTTTATGAGGTGAACAAGACGTGCAAGTGATGATACATGCTAATATTCATTCGTATCAATACACTAAAACCAGCCTCAAGTCCTATTGGCATGCTTGCACTATACGAGAACTGTTTGACCAATCAAAAAGCTTTTAATAACCTTTTTAAGAAGTGTCTGTAGATACCACATACCACAATTTGTACAAATCAGACAATTTTTGTAAGAGGAGATTGAAAAAGTAGGTTTTAAATAAAGCTAAATATGGTGGACAGTAAATATGATAGAATATGGCAAATTTAGTATAGTAGGATTCAGAATAAGCCAACAAATCTAATGATGTAAGTTAAACGACTATATATTAATTTTTCATACAAGTATTTTCATAAATTTTGTTTTATCTCTTGACTCTAGGGGGTGCTGACATAAAACTTTACAGGTCCTTTCAGAACATGGCCTTTCAGAACGTGAACCAACATGCATTACCGAGGATTATTAAATATCATTTGACTCGGCATGCCTCAAGGACACAAACGTGGTGACTCATGATTAGCATGAAATACAGCATCCAAACATTATAAGCGAAAATCAGAGCAAAGCAATTTATCGCGAAGATAAAGCATCAAGTCCATTTTTGCGTGCTCTTCGTTGAATATGTTGATGCGCTGTATGAGAACAGATTAGCCAAACAGAAAATATTTTAATGACTTTTTGTCAGAACTGTGAGTAAATACTACATACTAAATTTTGTGCAAATTGGACAAACGAAGGACTCCCCAGGAGGAGTTCGAAAAAGTGAATTTTTCTGACAATTCAAAATGGTGGAAAAATTTTAATAATGGAAAATTACATCATATAGAGCTCTTGAATTGTCATGAATCAAGGAATCAGAGGAACAGAGAATTTGACTGGGTGCAGGAGGGGTTGCTGCTGTTATCGGTGGAGAAAAAAAAATGAGCTCCCTGTAACGCATCGCTAACTGCAATGCTTGAGCTGACAGCTTGGTGGAGAGCTGCTGGATCGTTCAGTGGCGATGTCTTATGTAACGATGACTCATGGACAGGTGGATCCACATGCAGCTCTTTTATTAGACGGAATCGTAGTAAAATAGGCAATGGTCAAACAACGGCAAACAGAGCAATGGGGATGAGACAAAATCAAAACGGGTACACAGGCGGTGGTCAGGGCAGGCAGAAAACAATCAATAACGCAGTCCAAAGCAAAACAAGAGGCAGGCAGCAAACAATCGAAAAGGATAAACAATCCAAGTAACACCAGGTGATCAGACAGGGAAGGAACGCTCTGAAATGTTTCACTGGCAAAACAGGACATCGCAATGAACATGTATAGGTCTGGGGTTTAAATAGCCTGGTTAATTAGACACAGGTGGCAAACAGGAAGTAATCAACCCAAGGCACGGAGGAAAGGTAGTCTGGATTAAAGTTAATATTCTGGTAAAGGCTCCCTCTGGTGACACGGAGGAGGTGGAGCGGTGGCCTCCTCCGTAACACTAGGACATATAATTTGAGGTGTTTTGGTGCAGAACAAAGCAGTGCTTATCTGGGTTCAAGCACATTATGACCTTTGTGTGCATCTAAAGATATTAGGAATGATTTAGCAGGTGTCTAAAAAGTCTGCTAAATAACTTTTTCATTCCACATATAATTTGATATGTCTTATTTTTAATGTTTGCAAGTATAGCAACAAATTCTAACAAATTATATTATTATTCTGTTTGTTTTTTTCATTGTTGCATGATGTGCAATTGTAAACCCACCCCAAAAAAAAAATCACCCAGGGCTTTTTTTTTTCAAAATTCTGAAAGGGATTTTAACTCAAAGGATTGAGTTATGAGCACTAGGTGCTTGCAGTGACAAAACTCGGGCCAAAACATTTCAACAATGTTAACATGTTTTAATATGATGCTAACATGATTACACATAATGCTAATATGTTTTAGCATGATGCTAGCAAGTTTTAGCATGACACTAGCAAGATTTAACATGGTTGATATACTCAAATATGGCTTATTTGTGACATTATCAAAGGTTGCTAGAATGCTCTAAATGGTTGCTAGATTGTGGCTGGGAAGTTGCCAGGGCAATACCTAAAGCCCTCTGACAGGAAGAGTCAAATAAGCCCCCCACGTCTTTACAATGTTTTAATGCTGAGATGTGGCTTATTCATTTCATTACATGGTTGCAAGGGTGTAGCTAGGCAGTTACCAATCTGAATTAAACGGGCCAACTCCCATGTCTTGGTGATGTTTTGGTGCTAAGATATGGCTAATTCATGTTGGTTGGTAGGGTATTCAAAATGGTTGCTACGGCATGGCTTAACAGTTTCCACAGGAATAATTAAAGACTACTTTCCAGTCTGAGCCACCAACTTGTCTCTAAAATGTTGTTGCTGATGCCTCTAATCTTTTTCAATGGAAGTCAATGGGGTAGCTGCTAGTGCATGGCTATAAAGTTGAAATGTCGCTATTTGTTGCTGCTTGCTAAGCCACTCAAATATTAGCCTACCCTCAAGTATCTACAACATTCTCATCTGGAGTTATGACATCACAAAAAATTCAGTCAAATTAAGTCTAGGGAGTTTTTTCAATGGAAGTTAAAGAAGTAGTTGCTATGTTAACATGATCTGAGTTAAAATAGAGACATGTCAAAATAGATGCCAACATGAAGCACATATTCTGACAGACTGAACCTTTTCTTATAAATGTGGTCATAAAGAAAATGAGCTTGGGCAGCATTCTGAAGTTTAAAAGTAATTGCAGTAGATATTTTAAACCTGGAGATACCTTGTTGTGTTATTTCTTGGACACAAGCCGTTGCCTTTTATTCTGCCCCATTACACATCATATGTATGAATTGAAACTCACAATTATACAGATGATGAAACATGATTGCAAAATACTGTACATTCAAGTGCTTTTGATATTACGCCAATAAATATTGACAGATGGGTAAAAACAGTATGTTGCGCCATTGCACTTGCCTTGAATTTGCTGTAAAAACTTAAAAGCAACACTAAATCACAAGTTAATGATCTCAAAAAGAATTCAAAATTACAAAGTGCATGTTGCATTTGTGACCTTAGGGCCAGGATTTCCTCTTGAACCAGGCATTCCAGGCAAACCCATCTCACCCTGTTGAAAGACCAACACAAACCAGATGTGTTAACTTGAAATAAAATATAAAATTAAAATGCACTTTATTTACATTACAGATTTCTGGTGTGTATACAATATATTGATGAAATACAAAGCTTTTACTTTTACAGAAACTAAAGAAACTCCCCGCTCCCCCAACTCACAATGTGCATTTAAATTTACATTTTTAGCTAATTTTAATGGGCCAAGACTAATTAACAGTACGGGGGAATAGATCTTTACCAATCCAGCCATCATCATGCCAACTAGCTTGTTAATTCTCTCTTTAAATACCCTTAATATTTACAGCTATTATATTCAGCATATTGTGTGATATGTTTTGTTTAATAGTTTTCTCACAGCAAAGTTCCAAAAGAAAAAAATAATTTATTGTCTTAGGACTGCTGAGACAGCTCACAATGGAAAATGTGTTTCATCATAGTTACACTCACAAGTGTACTATGATTTTTCAGGGACTTTAAATATAACTTTATATTTACTTACAAGGTCTCCAGCTATACCTTTGGCTCCTTTTTGACCTGTCACGCCAGCTTCACCCTTTATATAAAATATAACATTTAAAAGGTGTACAATGTGTTTGTACAATACTGTTGCAATAATGTTGCATTTTCTTAATACTGAAAATATAGTGGGGACCAAAAATTTGGGAGCACCGAATGTGTGACTTATAGTCTATTTGTAACCTGAAAATAAAACAAAGAAAAATGTAATTCTGCATTATGTTTGACAAATGTATCACTAATCAAGTAAGCAATTTTGTAACATTGACAATGTTAACTCCTTTGTCCAATAGGTCTAACTTCCTTGCTTTTACTGAAGCCCACAATAGGATCTCTGGAATATTCTTAAAGCATACTGGGATGATCCCATATTGGGATCAGCTTTTGCAAAAATGTCCATGGCAGCTTTAGTGCATGATTAAAGAGGCATTGATCAAACAGTAAGAAATTAATGTTAATTTGTATTTCACATTCATAACATATAAGACACTTAATTGACAATTAAGCTTTATTTGCATACAAAAACTGCACCTAGCTTGTGTTGCTTGCTCAGAAATGAAAAACTGAGGTTGAGAGTGTGTCAAAAGCACATGGAACAAACTAATAAATGTGACCATACAAGAAAAAAAAACATCACCTTATCTCCCCTTGGACCATCATTTCCAGGTATGCCTGGCATGCCCTGATAAAAACAACATAGTTATAAACAAACTTGCCTAACCCTTGTTTAACAATAAACACATATGAATAAATTTAGGAGAAAATTAAGGAGATTTATAACATTCATAAAGGTGTTCAACACTAGAGAGAAACTCTGTTGACACAGATGTAATACTACTATATGTGTATTGTATAAGATCTACTTTACACAGTGAGCCAGTGTTGTGTAAGGACACAGAAGGGGTTTTCCTTGGCCTCTGATGAAGCTAACATGCACGGATGTCTGGATTAATCGCTTATAAAATGTGTCCCTACTGGCATCTTGAGGCTTTGTCAGCCGGACACTGTAACAGTTTTAACAGGATGTTGTTAAGTTCAGATTCCACTATAATACAGAGACCAGCTTCACCAGAGATAACAACAGAGCTGCAAACAGGAATGTTTAAATCTAATTGTATGGCAATATGTATCATTCCTGTTATTATAATAATAGAGATAGTATTTCAGAAGAATTGTTCGTTTAAGAATTGGGAGCTGTAATCTTTACACTAGCAATTTCTTAGGCTACCACCTTCTGTTTATCTTGAATATTCTTCATTATATGGTTTGGGATTACTAAATGTCTTACAACAGAAATCTTTATCCGCATCTGACACGGAAACATGCGCACATGAAACGACCCCAGTATTAACTAGTTTGGGGACATAATGTATGTTGGCTTGATAAAGGTTTGCTGGCTTAAAACAGCATGAATTAGTATGTTGTTAACGTTTACATGCTGATAACCTATTTAGCATGTAAGCTATGTTGCTAGTGCAATACCTAAAGCCCAGTGACAAGCCGAGTCAAATAAGCCCACCCACGTCTGTACAATGTATTAATGTAAATGATTCCTTGGGTGTTGCTAGGCAGTTAACAGGGTGAAACTAATAGGTCAAATGTGTGTGAATCAAAAAAGCCACTCCCATACCCCTGTTTCTTTTTCAATGGAAGTTAAAAGGGTGGTTGCGAGGGTATTGTAACTAGTTGCTAGAGCGTAACTATGAAGTTGTCACCATTTGTTGCTGCTTGCTAAGCCAAGCAATATGAGCCTACCCCTAAGTCTCTACGGCATTCTGATACGGAGTTAATTCAATTCAATTTTATTTATATAGCGCTTTTTACAATGTTACATTGCTTCAAAGCAGCTTTACACAAAAAACAAAGAATAATAATAAAACACAGAAAAAATGTCAGACATGTTAATGGTATTATTGCAAATAATATGTGTGAGATGTATATAACTAATTAGGTATACTAGGTTTATAGTATGTGTATGAATAAAGGGGTTGACTGAACCAATAAAACCACAAAATTATTAAGCAAGGTATCATTCTAGCTTACATAGGGATGGCATATAATAGATCCTATGGGACAGTGGTATAAGGAATTGCAATAGTACCATGAACTACACACAACATGCAAAAATAAAAGACACATATACATAAAATAAATACAATAAAAATATTAGCTGTTTACAATTTAAAACTAAACAGGGCAACAGTGGCAAGGAACCAAAACTCCAATGCATACAGTGCCTTGCAAAAATATTCATACCCTTGAACTTTTTCACATTTTGTTACCTTACAACCACAAACTTAAATGTATTTTATTGAGATTTTATGTGATAGACCAATACAAAGTGGCACATAGTTGTGAAGTGGAACGAAAATGGTATACGGCTTTCAAAATTTTAAGCAAATAAAAATTCTAAAAAGTGTGGCATGCATTTGTATTCAGCCCCATTTCGCTGCAATTACAGCTGCAAGTCTTTTGGGGTATGTCACGCGACAAGCATTATGCGTCTCTATGGTAACTGGAACATGATTCATTCCAAAATAATGGTCGCATTAAAAAACTCATGCTGGGGGGTCTGTCGCCTGAAGAAAACTCATGCCTGAAAGGGTTAATAACAAAATAGATACTGCCAGAGACAAAACTTTATAAACATGCATTTGCCTGCAACAACATTACATCGAATGGTGCATCATAACCTGCCCAAGGAACAACTCCAGTCATTCTCTACTAAAGATAGGGATTAACTGTCAAAAATAATTAAATCATCTAAATCAACAACATGTATGCTAGATCCTATACCTACCAGGTTGCTGAAAGAGATGCTTCCTGAAATGATAGATCCTCTGCATGCTATTATTAATTCATCATTGGTGTTGGGATAAAACCTTACAAACTGGATGTTATTAGACCCATTATTAAAAAAAACACAACTTGATCCCAGGGAACTAGTAAACTACAGACCCATCTCAAATTTACCTTTTATTTTAAAAATACAGGAAAATGATTTGCTCTTGTCAGCTAATCATGGCTGCATCTCTCTTCTAGTGTTACTCGACCTTAGCACAGCCTTTGACAGTATTGACCACAGCATTCTACTAAATAGGCTTAAAAATTATGTTGGCATAGATGGAATTGCACTGGCATTGTTTAAAACATATTTATCTGACTGATTCCAGTTTGTTGCTGTGAGTGAAACTTGTGATCATACTGATCACAAGTTCAGTATGGAGTGCCGCAGGGCTCAGTGCTTGGGAATCCACTTTTCACCCTGTACATGCTACCTCTGTGAAAAATTATTAAGGGACATGGAGTTAGTTTTAATTGCTACGCTGTTGATACTCAGCTGTTATTTTTTTCTAGGCCCAACAAGACTCATAAATTCACCAAACTAACAGAATGCATAATCAAAATCAAAACTCAGATGACTAGCAACTTTCTACTATTATATTCAGAAAAAACAGACGTTTTACTTATTGGACCGAAATCTTGCACACCGATCAACCTAGAACACTGTCTTACTCTAAATGGATGCTTTATAAAGCCTGCTTTATTAGCCAAATCTGAGTGTTTTTTTATAGCAATTTGTCCTTTGAAAACCACATTTCCAATATTTGTAAAACTGCATATTTTTTATCTTAAAAATATATAAAAACTATGACAAATGCTCTCTAAGTCTGACACGAAAAATAAATTCATGCATTCATGACATCAAGACTTGATTATTGCAATGCCCTACTTTGTGGCTGCCCTGAAGGATAAATACAAAAACTCCAGATGGTTTAGAATGCAGCACAGAGTCTTCTCATGAGAACAAACAAGTATGACCATATTAGCCCTGTTTTGTCAACACTGCACTGGCTGCCTATCAAGCATCATATAAACTTCAAAATTTTGCTGATTACTTACAAGGTCCTGAATGGTTTAGCTCCTCAATACCTAAGGGAGATCCTATCTTATTACAGCCCTTTGTGTTCACTGAAATCTTAAAATTCTGTCCAATTGATAATACCCAGAATTCCAAAACCAAGTGTTGGTGGTAGATCCTTTTAGTATTTGGTGCCCAACTCTGGAACAGTCTTCCTAGTATTGTCCGGGAGGCAGATACACTATGTTAGTTTAAAGCTAGATTAAAGACCCACCACTTTAATCTAGCCTACACATACACCTATGGATTTATTACTCAAATCCCTTAAGTGATTATTAGGCTGCATAAATGAGGTAAACCGGAACCAGGGACACGTCTACTGGGACAGATGTACTGGCTACACACTAAATCTGTCTGTCTTTCATTTACCCAAGGTCCTGTAGTCAGGTGGATTTGGACTTTATTGAGACAAGACGGTGGGGAACAGGATGGTACTGTTACAGAGGAGACTCCCACACCGCCTCCTTCACCCCACCAGAGTGAACCCTCACCTGAATACTAACCAGTTCCCATGTGGACTCCATTTTCCTTCATCCCTCATACTTGGGACCGACCACACACATACACACCTGCACCTCATTACACACAAACATAAACACCACACAAACAGCAGTTCTTTGCAATGTCTTGATTTGCTCCGGCTGTCACTACTGAGCGTTTCTCTTTGCATTTCCGTTTTGACCTTGGATTGTTTATCGTTTTTGACTGCTCTCTGCCTGCCTCTATTGGATTGGATTGTTAGCTGCCAGTGTGAGGCCCGGGTGGAGGGTAGTGATGATGCCGTCATCTGTTGAGTGGTTGGGGCGGAGAGGGGGGCAGTAGGGTCTTTATGTGCCTCATGACAAGCCTCTCAAAGCACTTCATGATGATGGGTGTGAGTGCAACGTGGTGGTAATCATTGAGGCAGGACACAGGAGACTTCTTTGGCACAGAGACAATGGTGGTGGCTTTGAAGCATGTCGGCACAACGGTGGTGCTCAGGGAGGTGTTGAAGATGTCTGTGAAAACATCTGTCAGCTGGTTTGCGCTGGTCTGCACAACGTCACCGTCAGTTGCCGCTTCCCTGAACATGTGCCAGTTAGTGTGTTTAAAACAGTCCTGAAAAGCAGAGATGGCTCCTGCTGGCCAGGTTTTCACCTGTTTCAGAACCGGTTTCGAGCATCTGACTAGCGGTCTGTATGCTGTGATTAGCATAACAGACATGTGGTCTGAGTAGCCAAGGTGGGGGTGGGGCTCCGCACGGTATGCGGATGTTTGTGTAAACAAGGTCCAGCATGTTCTTACCTCTCGTGGCAAAGTCCACATAATGATGGAATTAAGGAAGCACTGACTTAAGATTTGCATGATTGAAATCTCCGGCTACAATAAACAGTCCGTCTGGGTTTGAGTTCTGCAGCCCACTAATAGCCCCGTACAGTTCACAGAGTGTCTTTTACATTTGCACTGGGGGGAATGTTTACACCGATTATGAGAATGGTGGTAAATTCCTGTGGTAAATCAAAAGGTCTGCATCTAACAGTCACAAACCACACCAGCGATGAGCAGTAACTAGAGACTAGCTCTGAGTTCTTGCACCATTCCGTGTTGATGTAAACACACAAGCCACCCAACAAGCCTTACCACACAGAGCTTTGTTTCTGTCGGCACGAAACAAAGCTAGCCCATCTAGCTGAATGGCGGTGTCCGCAACTCTGTCGCTGAGCCACGTCTCTGTGAAAACAAAGACGCAGCAGTCTCTGAACTCACGCCGGGTAGTGAGAGTAGTAGAGTCAGATGTAATCCAATTTATTGTCCAGGGAGCAGACATTGGAGAGCAGGATTGACAGAAGAGCCAGCCGGCTAGCATTTGTTTTTAGCCTAGCACGGACCCCCGCCCTCTTGCTGCGTTTCTGCTTTATCGTGCACTGCTTGCGACTTCCCCTCCCTGGTCATCGGCATCAGGCGACACCGAGGGCTATTTTTATTGCATACAAATTTTGTGTAGGTATGTATTTTACTTTTGTGTGTTGTGTGTATTCCATGGTACTATTGAAAACCCCTTATACCCCTGTCCCATAAGATGTTATCTTTTAATATGCCATCTCCATGTAAGCTGGAACAGCATAACTTGCTTAATGATTTTGTACTTTTATTGGTTCAGTCAACCCTTCATTGGGTTCTTCTATTCATTAACAATATTCTGTGTTGAACATGTCTGACATTTGTTCTGTGTTTTATTATTATTATTTTATTATATGTAAAGCTGCTTTGAAGCAATGTAACATTGTAGAAAGTGCTACATAAATAAAATTTAATTGTATTGAAAATGTGGTTAAATAATGTTAAGTCATGTTTGTGGCACAATGTACTTGGGCTATGCATTTGTCATTGATTTGAAATTAGAGGACAGACGCATGATTAAGGGAAACAATTCACCTCAGCACCTTTCCCCAGCCACACACAACTATATGGCAATGACTGGTGTCAGGATCCTGGCTTCTGTATAGTCTGGGATTGCGTTTTGCCAGGATCCTGACTCTGTCGTTATGTTCCAGAGCTTAGACTCTGACTCATCTCGTATTGTCTTAGTTCCGATTAGAGTCAGAGTTTAGACTCGTGCTCTGGGTGTGCGTTGCGTGTGGAAGCACATGGCTAATCAAATATTCATTAGCCATGTGCTCTCCTGTCTTGCGTCATTACCCCGCTTTCATTTCCCCCCGTGTATTTATTGCCCTTGTGTCCGGGGAGGAGGAATTCAGAGCGTCTCGTTATCTTGTTCTCCGGGGGAAGTTGTTTGTCTCCAGCAACGGCCTTGGTCGAGGCCGTCTGGAAGAAGGGGGGAAGCCAAAAGAGAAAGGATCTTTTTGTCAAATTTAGGTCAATATCTGCCAATTTCGCAGATATCTAATGACCGCTTTTACTAATCGTCGATACCACAGGTCCCACCTAATCCTATCAGCAGAAACTCTGTTATCAGAGTTCCGAATAAATAAATATCTTCAATATCCTCCAGGGACAGAGCGGCCAGGCACACTACGCGCCGCTGCAAACGTTCCTGCAGGACAGTTGGGTTCCCCGAACCCAGGCTTCTTGTCGAGAAGATGGTGTCAATTGCATTCAGAGACCAGTTGATCAAATCCATAATTCCTTTTTTGTTTGGAGAGCAGGGCAAAGAGAGTCTCAGAGATAGAACTAACAATTACGAGACAAGAGAAGCCAGCAAGGAGAGATAGGGGAGGGAGAGGGAAAAGATGCGACCGCCTTCGCCGAGAGCTGAAGAGAAGCATAATAATCATTAGGGATGTAATGGTATTGTAAATACCGTCGTACCGCAATAGCAAATTTTTTCGATACTACCGTGGTCGCATGACTCGATAAAACGATAGGTCTTCTGAGAAAAGTATGCTCAGGCGAATGGAGCGAACGGGAGGTAGCGGGAACTACAATTTACATCAGCCCAGGTGTGGCCATCATCCTTTGCGGTCTGTTGTCGCTACAGATCCAGTAATGCGGAAATGGCGGGTGCTACTAGTAGCGGCGAAGAAAAAAAAGATGGAAATGGTCGAACCTAAAGCGGGTTTTAAATCGGATGTGTGGAAGCATTTCGGTTTCTCTCTGAAAAGAAAGAGAAAGGAGAAAAGGTGACAGACAAAGAAAATACGGTATGCAGGCACTGCCAGACTGTGGTGAAATACAAGTCGGGGAATACGACTAACATGAGGAGCCATTTGTTAAATCATCACCCTGAAAAGTTACGTGAAGATACGAGGAGCAAAATCCAGTCGGGCCAAAAGACTATAAAAGAAGCGTTTACAGCCTCACTTCCCCACAACAGTGCGTGAGCACAAGAAATCACAAGATGCATTGGTGAATAAATAGCCAAAGACCTACGGCCCTTTTCGGTGGTGGATAATGAAGGTTTTAAGAGGTTAGTAAACATGCTGGAGCCAAAGTATAAAATCCCGTCGCGGCCACACTTTAGTCAAACTATTTTACCAGCTCTTTACAAAGAGACAAGGGTGAAAGTTGCACAGAGCCTCAAACAAGCAGAGAGCATCTCAATCACCACAGATGGGTGGACTTCACGAGCTACTCAGAGCTATGTTACCATCAAAGCACATGCTATGACAAGTGAATGGGAGATAAAAACTTTTGTCCTACAGACACGGGTACTCTTTGAGTCACACACTGGACACAACATAGGCAAGGTGTTAAAATCTGCTGTTTCAGAGTGGGAGCTTGACATGATTTACAACAACAATCACCCCAGCATCACTGTGGTTACTGACAACGTAAGAAACATGGGTGTAGCGGTGAAAGAGGCTAGACTGTCCGCACATGTAAAGTGTTTTGCTCACACCTTTAACCTTGCGTCCCAGGCAGGTTTGAAGGTAAACCGTGTCAGTGGTCTGCTTGGCAGAGTGAGGCGTGTAGCAGCGTTTTTTCACCRCAGTTCAACTGCAACAGCTGTGCTGACCTCCAAGCAGCAAATGTTAAACCTGCCAGTACATAAACTGATAATGGATGTAGTAACTAGGTGGAACAGCTCACTTGACATGATTGAGCGCTACCTGGAGCAACAACAGGCAATTGCTGCAGCCCTACTGAGTTCTGAAGTCAGGCGCAATGCACGTGAAATAGACACTCTAGACGCAGCTGACATCGCAGATGCTGAGGACATCGTTAAACTTCTCACACCCTTGAAAAAAGCAACCACTGTGCTGTGCGACGAATCTTGACCAACAATCTCTCTTATCATGCCTCTCAAACACATGATTCAAGTGAGCATGGCACCGTGCGATGTAAACTCAAACACCGTCTCTCAAATGAAGGCAGCAATACTGAATGATTTGGCAGACCGTTACCAAGGGGAGCAAGCAGAGTTTCTGTATGAGAGCAGTGCGTTGGACCCCCGGTTCCGGGCCCTCCCCGATCTGAATAACAGCAAAAGGGATGACATTTTCAACAGGCTCAAGTTAAAAGCAACACAGATGCAGAACCAGGTATTTGTTTAAAAATACTATGTGTGTGTGACTTTTTTAGAGTTCCCAATATTTACAAAAATTATGTGCGCGTGTCTAACATTTAACATTTTTGTAACTCTGCTTGCTTCTGCAGAACCCTAGTGAAGAGGAAGGTGCAGCACCAGGCAGCCATGAACATGTAGCTGGACACTCAAAAACTGACCTGCCACAAAAAGCACATGCTGTGGGAGGTGTCTCTCCTCCATCCAAAAAGACTGCTTTTGAAGATCTCTTTGGGGATTCTTTTAGTCAAGAGGACAGCAGAAAACAGCACACTTCTCAGATTGATGCAGACATTGACTTGTACCGCAAAGAGACCTCTATCTTACTCATGGCTTGTCCTCTCGAGTGGTGGAAAGACAATGCACAACGTTACCCACTGCCGTCAACCTTGGCCAAGTCATATCTCTCTGTCCCAGCAACCTCAGTCTCAAGTGAGAAGGTTTTTTCTGTTGCAGGGGACATTGTAAATGCCCAGAGATCCCAGCTTTTACCAGATAATGTTGATATGCTAATTTTCCTTATCCTCAATTTTCCTGTCTCTGTCTGAATAAGTGAGTGTGTGAGTGAATGAGGTGAGTGTTCTCAAATACTCATTCAGCACATGGGCCAGCTGCAATAAGTAGGCTGCTATTTTTATTTTTTCTGAGTTTTCAAGAATACTAAATTGAAACTTTATTTTTTTACATGGTTTAATAATTTTTTATTAAAATTGAAAAAATGAAATTCCTGTTTCAAAGTTTACAGATAGATGGCTAATTTGTATGCCATTGATATGTTCAGTGTTCATGTAAACTGTTTAATAAACACTTCTGGCACTTTTTTCGAGTCTAGTTTTGTTTTTCCTGTAAATGATTAAATAAATACTGTACTGTGCCATTCATACCGAGGTATTACCGTACCGTGAAGTTTTGATACCGTTACATCCCTAATAATCATTATTTGATAATATGATATGATAATGATAATAATTTGTTCGCAGCCTGTTGTCCGTGCCTGTTGGTCCAGTGATTGCGTGTTCCTCTTCGTGGTTTGGTCTTATCTTCCTCGTTCTGTGTTTAGAGGTTCCCCATCTAGTCTGTGTTCCAGTCATTGTCCGTATTGGTCCATTGTATTTAAGTTAAATATATATTATATAATTTCAGTCGTTCTTATTTTCTACCTTTGTGTATGTTTATTTATTATTTACCCCTGTAGATTATTCTTTACTTATCTTGAGCTCATTAGTTTCTAGTCTTGCGTTATGTTTGCATTTATCTTTGGATTATAGTTGTTTACAATACTATACATACTCCATGGGAGTTCTGTCGTTTTGCCAGGATCTTGATTCTGTATTGTTATGTGTCAAAGCGCGGGGCTTAGACTCGCGCTCTGGGTGTGCGTTACGTGTGGAGGCACATGGCTAATCGCATATTCATTAGCCATGTGCTCTCCTATCTTGCGTCATTACCCCACCTCCTTGTTCCCTCGTTTTCTTGTTAATGTTGCGCACCTGTTCGCTTTCCCCCCCGTGTATTTACTTGTGTTGGTCCGTGTTGTTTGATGGTTGTCGCCAATGGTTGTTTAGTGGTTGTTATTTCTCGTGTTCTACGGCATTGCTTCCAAGCCGTTTGTGTCTCGCACGTTATTTGTTCGCAGCCTGTAGTCCGTGCCTGTTGGTCCAGTGATTGTGTGTTCCTCGTCGTGGTTTGTTCCCAGTCTCGTCTTCCTCGTTCTGTGTTTAGAGGTTCCCCGTCTAGTCTGTGTTCCAGTCATTGTCCGTGTTCGTCCCTTGTAATTAAGTTATATATATATATATATATATATATACACACTGTATATATATATATATTGTGACGAGGCGCACCGGGGCAATCAGCGTCGCCCTGGTAACGGACGCGTGTCACCCCGCAGGGTCAATACGCCGCCGACTTCCGCTCAGAGGGGAGAGAGATTGAGAGTCGGATGGAGAGGAAGGTGAGGAAGTCGGTCAAGAGAGCGAGGTCTGAAAAAGCCGCTAGCCGGAAGTACGTTGCGTGTCCCCCGCGCCGACAGAGAGCAGCGAGTGGCCAAAAGCCGCGTAAAGGAGCACGAGCCACCGCACACTCCCGCCGCCAGGAGGGACGCAATCCCAAACACGAGCCGCACCAGCCACACCAGCACCTGCACCAGCAGCCAGCCCGGCTGCTTCCCCATCTCCCACGCATCTCTCACGCACCTTTTTGCACAATAAATCCACCCTCCGGGGTATTTTCACACCGCCTGCCTTGTCGTGTGATTCTTCACCCGTGACAATATATATATTATATAATTTCAGTCATTCTTACTTTCTACCGTTGTGTATGTTTATTTATTATTTACCCCTGTAGATTATTCTTTACTTATCTTGAGTTTACTAATTCTGTATATTTTTCTGTCGCCCTCTTGTGGCTTGTGTATTTAAGTTTGTTGTTGATAAAGTCTGTTTTGGTGTATCGCTGTCTGCACCTGGATTCTTCCTTTGCTCAAGCCTGACAATTGGTGTCAGAAATAAGTAAAATCTGACTAAACTAATAAATTATTAAACTAATTGACCTGATCTGGTTGAGTAAAAATTCATAAAATTCCTTCTTTTGTGTTTCATGTGTACTCCTTCAAAACTAGTGTTGTTATTATTTGGCTCGCTCTTCTGTTCTTTCTCTCTCAGAAATAAGTGCTGTAGGTCTGCGAGAAACTGAGAAACAGCTGTCTCCACTCCATGTGCCAAGAGTCTGGCAGCGCCCTCTGAATACTTACTGTAACATCTTACTGGAGCAAAACAAGAACTGACGCAAAAATATTTTAAGCAACTGTTGCCAAGTATAATGTTTAGAGGATAGTACCACAAATGTTGATGCTGGTAATTGATATTGGCAGGCAGTTGTTAAGAAGGGTCTAGATTCTCATCCACTGAGGGAAATATATATGTTGATAATATGTTGTTTACAGTCTAATGGTAGTAATTATTAAAATAGCCTCTTAAAAGGCTGAACATAGAAGTAACAGTCAGTCCAGTGGCTTGTGAATGAACAGAAAAAATAAACAAAGACTTTATAATCTTAGCATATTCAACAAAGCCACACTGAATAGCTTTTTGGTACATTTTCCATGATAAGCGGAAACAGATGTTTGGTCTGGGTTTGCTCCGCAGGGACCAGTAAAAGAACATGGAAAGTAGTTGCAAAATGAAGTACCTTCCATTGCTTTGAGGACATAAATTCTCACATAACTAAAAAAGGCCTTGGAAAATAATAGTACAAGAGATGAAAACTAAACTTGGCATACATATTTCTTCATGAATTCTGTAGAAGACTATGCTCAGTGAGTGCTGTGTTAGCAGCCTCATTCATTCAGTCATTTATTCATTCATGCTTCCATCCTTCTAACCCTTAATACATTTTTTCAAACCTTTCAAATATTTACACAAGGTTGTGTCAAGTCAATATCGAAGTTTTTCCATATCTCAAACTCCTTTTCTACTTTAATTTGTTGTTTTACAAATCAATTTTCCAGCTGCATGTTTAAGCATAGACATGCATGTTGCAGTTCATGTTGATTTTAAAAGCATGCTTTCTAAATAAATGCAAAAAATAAAGCTTTGGCACAATGAGCAATAAAAAGCCACATCCACAGATCCACAAATGTGTCATTAATTACAACATTGTCAAGTTTCATGTAAATATTTTTACATCTTGCAAAAGCAGCCAAAAATAGCTGGTTCAAATTATAACCAGGATGTCTAAGGAACATTAATACATTAATACATTATACCATCTTGCAAGATCTACTATCAAAGATTATCCATATAATAAAAATACCTTGTATATTGTACTGATTGTTGTTTGTCCCAAGATCAGCTTGATGTCTTCAGTTAGCAACCTTTCATTACATGTTTTTCCCAGTAGGGCACCAAAACAGTGTGACTTGGAGCTTTTTCTGTACAGCTGAGATGAATTGCTAGGACACATTTGCCTACAGGTGTCCTCAGGCTACAAACTGTATAAAGCATCACCTGCCTGGCCCAGGTGAATTCAGTCAGCCAAACCAAACGTATAATGCAGAAAAGGGTCTATTTCTCATGAGGTTCTCTGCATAAAATCAGTCCAGCATTCAACAGCATTAAGCTCCAATGACTAAAACACCTGACAATGATCAGAGGGTTTAAGATATACTTACAGGATGTCCCTCTCTTCCATCCAGTCCAGGAATTCCAGGTGGTCCAGAGTCTCCCTGAAAAGTCAAAGATGAGAAAGTCAGTCAACTTTTTGAGCACAAGCTTCTTAATACTAGACTGAAAGGCAGACAAAGATATACAGCAGTGTTCAAAAAGTCTGAGTCCACTTGTGGAAATTTTTCTATTAGTTTCTCTAAACTGATATTGTTTCTCTAACAAAATCTGAGCTTAATCTTAACAAAGCCACCGTGTAGGCTGCTGAGACAAATGAGACCATCGTCCCTGCTATACAGAGAAATGAGACAAAATATTTTGTGACAATGTAAAATATCGTAGGGCAAAAAAATGTGATTATTGCGAGACCATTGTGCATTAATTGCTACAGGTTTATAAGGCATACACTTGAGTTAATGCTAGCTGAAATACCATGGACAAAGTTTTTTCCCTGTGCTTTAAAAGCCTATGAACTGCAAGTATTCAGTGAAAGCTTTCATAATAAACATGATGCTGGGAAAGCTCTGTTGAAAATAATGTTGCAACAATGTGTTTTACAGCTACATAAGCTCAAGCAATGCAAAACTTTCACTTTTTTATTTATAGGGCTGGACTCTATACGTGTATGAATAAAACATGACCAATGGCTTTTAAAGCAAGGGTATGGTTGAAATAAAATAAATCTTAAGCATTACCATGTTTCTTTTTTCTTTGTGCACCGCATATTGGGTGCAAAACAGTTTAAGCATGGCCATTTTATCAACATAATGATTATTAAATATGGAAATGGTGATAAGCTGGCCAGGACACATAGAATTCACATTTAAGAAGGCTATCTTAAGGCTTTAAGAAGAGAGTAATAGATGTTTAAAAGGTGCAGAACTAAGCAAACAATGGGTGACCATTAAGAAGGTAATAAATGGCTTTGTGTAATAAAAACCATCTGTCAGGGTAAGCCTGTAGATCAACACAAAAGAAGAAATTATGGCGCAAACAGTTTTATAGCTTTTCATAAGAAGTTTTTGTACTAGTATAGTTTATCATGCAATTTTATCACATAATTTTGCAAGGAAACTAAGGTAACCTCCTCAAAGCAGCCTTGCCAAATATTCTCAATTGTCCATGTTCACAATTTAAAGACACTATTAATTGCTGTTACTATTTTGCAATGAGACAAGCTGGATCAGTACATGCCTTTTGACCAACTGCTCCTGGAGTTCCATCTTTCCCGTCTCTACCAGGTACTCCCTTGAAGAAAACAAAAAATGGCATTAAACCATAATTGCAGACAAATCACAAAAAATAAATGAGTGAGTGGTATACTTACCAGCTGCCCTGGATATCCAGGTGTACCTATGGGTCCCTTGCTTCCTTTCTCTCCCTAAAACAGATGGTATGTCTGTTAATACAATAATACAGTATTGGAACATAAACAAATGAGATTTCATTGCTGTTTAAACCATTAATAGATCTGAAATATACTGTTCTATTTGTCCATACCAAAATCTCCCTAAACACAGTTTAGTCTGAAAGTTCATCATGTCTGATTCCAACATTATATCAGTACTTTTCAGGACAGGAACCTTAATAAGTTCAAAAACAAGAAACCAGGTAGAAAAGCACCAGCTTTCAACTTTATTTTTCCAGATGGATTATGGGTATGAGGTAACCCGAAAAGCATTCCTTAAATGTGCTTAGGTTTCTGAACCTTAACTGCAAAGGATGAGTGGGTGGCACAGAAAGGCAGTGACTAAACTATCCTGCCTAAAAGATATCAAAAGTGATTTCAGTTTTATATCACCAGAAAGAAAAGGAAAAACCCATCCAAGGCCTTAAACCCATAATTGGGAGAGCTGGAAAGCTATCATAGTGGAAGTCCTATGCATTGCTAGGAACTAAGGCAATAAAGTGGATTCATAAGTATTCATACCATTGGACCATCTTTGCCTGGTGGCCCTTGTATGCCTTGATTACCAGCAGACCCCTAGAGAGAAAAAAGAGTTGTTTATTTTTAGATTATTTATCTCGGTGACCTTAATGACAAGCTCCAAGTGGTTTTCATTTTTGTGTTATAATAAGACTTCTATGATATCACGCAGAGTGTCAGTATAAAATGTAACATAAAAAAAATAAAATGTATTGAACAGTCCATGAATGAAAATGTTTGGTCACAAAATTAAAGGACAAATGAATTTTAATAATAAAATATATACCGTTATATAGTTTAAGGGGACAGCCAATTTGGAGTACCCCACATCCAAAATCGGCCATTTCCATACCATTCACCTTATGTGCCATGCCGACGTGATCGTGATTGTTATGGCTTACGCCTCAAACAGCACTACACAACAATGCTAATGTATTAACAAATTGCAGAGTAAACCTTTGCAGCATCCCAATTCACCTACTTATACTATACCCTAAAAAACATACTGTTTTTGTTATGGCATATACATTTACAAGTATATACATTATAGTGTGTGAGAAAAGAGTATGCAAGTACTAGGACATGCTAACATGAAACATAAGCTATTGTTGCCTTGACAACTTGATCGATAATAATCAACAACTTGCGTTTAAGCATTCATTATTGCTTACTATATATTTAAATGTATAGTGATGAAGCATAACTTATTTGATTAATTCTATATAGAGACACCCTTTCGCAATGAATTGTTGGTAATATCAGCTCTGCATGAATTATCACCAGAAGTTAGCAGAACATCTGGGTACTTAAGAATATTCATTTCATCATATCATACTATGGGACATACTAATTCTAATTAGGGGTGTTTGCGGAGCAAAGCATTGCTATTACTGTCTTGCATATTCATTAGTGGTGCTTGAGAAGTTAAGAATCCATATTACTCTCTTGCATTATTATTAGTTGTGCTTGCAAAGCAAAGCATCATTATTACTCTCCTGCATACTACTTTTTCTGGACAAACTTTTTCTTTTTCTCTAACTCTAAAAGAGGTGTACTATGAATTTTATAAATGATAGGGTGTACAATGTTCCGGTCTGGGGAGAAGGGGGCAAAAAATTTCAACTTCATAGGATGCCCTAAACACCAGTTACAGTACCCTAGAAACCACCCCATTGACTTCCATTGAAAAAGGTGAGAGGCAACAGAACATCATAGAGACAAGTTGGTGGCCGCATTTGAATCAGACTGATATATAGTCTTTAATTGTCACTATGGAAACTGTCTAGCCATGCCCTAGCAACCATTAAGAGCATCATATCACGCTAGCATAATGCTAAATCATTGTACCATCATGTTAAATCATGTTAGAATCATGAATCATGTTAAATTATGTTAGAATCATGTTTAATATCGTTGAAATGTTTTGGCCTGAGTTTTGTCGCAGCAAGCACCACTCACTGCCTTCACCTGTTGCCTATTAACCATGCTGGGTGTGGCTTTCTACTGATTTGCTCTTGGTGGATCCACTACACATGATAATCACTACACAAAGCCTGACTGTTTCTACTTGTGTTGGAAAGAAATGCTGTCTTCCCCTGCCCAAGGCTGCCGCCTTCTCCCAGCTTGTTGAAACTATGTTAGGCGTTCACTACTGAAATTTAGTCTGCCTTGTAAAGTAAGATGCTGTTTTCCTAACCTCACTGGGTTGTAAGTGGACTTCGATTATTACTATTCTTGTTGTTTGTCAGGAAGCTAAAGGGAGTTGGATGCCAGTTCTCTTATTTCAATTTTTTTGTTTACGGTCAGACAGGGAAGTGTAGCCCTTGGTGTTTGGGTTTGTTTTACTGTTTTGGGCAGTTTATGTAGGTTATTTAAAATTAAAAGATAAATGCTTTCTGTTTGTTGTTTTGGCCTTGTCCACTCCTGGGTCATAATGCTTCCCTCTTTTTTTACCTTTCGTTAAACTTTTGTTGACATAATACTTCCTGTATTCCTGTAAATGTCTGGTGTTATGTAAATTCTAAGTGTACTAGTTGAGTAAATGCTGGGATGGGAGATGAAATGATGAGGAACTTAAACATTGAGTTTAAATTTAGTTACCTCTTTAAGTTAGCTCTTCCCTAGACAGGGAGGATGAAACAACTGAACAATGAATATTTCCATAAAGTTTTGATCAGGTGTCATAGGAAGCATAACAAATATATTTGAGATCTAAAATACCACTTTGGCAATATCCAGTTGAATATTTAAAAAACTAGAATACTGGTTTACTCAAGTACATATGTGAAAATATTATATTGCATTATTCACAATCCGTTATTATGCATCTGGTATTGTTAAAGGTTAGCGTTTTCTTTCTTTGAGAGGTCGAATTGTGTCAGACATTACCAAAATCTAAAGACAGAAAATTTGAAATGCAAGGAACCAATATTATTGTTTAAGCTCTTAGTGGAGCTTGACAGACAAGAACTGAACTTTAAAGGAAAATACCTTCTTTAACATTTGTGTTGCACAGAAAAAAATGTGGTGTTGGAAGAACTTAAGGGTTAGTTGATCTCGACAGGGAATTCATTATTTGGTGAACTGTTCCTTTAGTGGATTACATGACTGAAATTTTACATAGAAACTGTCAATGAGGTTTTGTTATTGCCAGCAATAAAATAGCAACTTGACATTTAAATGATCAATGTATCAAACATCTATCTCAAAAACTGACCTTTTCACCTGGTTCACCAGGTGGCCCAGGAAAGCCTGGGATACCTCTCTCCCCCTACAGAAAAACAAACACCGTAATTATTCTGTGGTCCACAGAATATGTCAATTAAGCAGAATATATTGAGTGCATTCTACATCAAATAAGCTTGCTTAAATGATCTTGTATGAAGTTTACAATTGTAGTTAAAATATGTAGAAACTAATTGTTGGCATATATTTACACTGGTCAGCTACAACATTAAAATCACCTCCCTAACATTGGGTAGGTCTTTCTCTGTCTAAACAGCTCTAATGCATTAAGACATGGGTTCCAAGTAACATCCACATGAATCCCAGGATCCAAGGTGCAGCAGAACTTTGCTCAAGCAGATATTTTTGCTTCCCCATTTGTCTGGTTTCCAAAACATGAAATGCAATAACTGACTGTTCACTTGCTGCCTAGAATATTCCACTCCATAATAGATGCCACTGTAATGTTATACAGTAATCACTGTTTTTCGCTTCACCTGTCACTGGTTTTAATGTTGTGGCTGATCAGTGTTTGCTGAGTCCATAAGCATTAAATCCCACATAGCAAAACCTTATTATAAATTGTACATGTTTGAAACAACATAAGGGTGAGTAAATGACAACACAATGTTAGTATGTAGATGAACAATCCCTTTAATTGTTATATTATTTTTAGAAGTATATTAGTATTATACATATGTATTATTTACATATATAAAATTTATTTAAAATTATATAATTTACTTACAGAAAATTGTTGCAGTTGCAAATGTTTTGGTACTCACGTTTTTCTTTTTTACACCACAAAAAAAACAGAAGAAAAGTCAAATCTAATACAATTCCACACAGAACCCAAAAAATGCACTGGACAAAATTATTGGAACCCTTACATTAATATTTGATAGCACCCCCTTTGGAAAAAATAACTGAACTGATAAACTCCATTGCTTCCTGTAACCATAAATGAGTTTTTTAACACCTCTTTACTGGAATTTTGGACCACTCTTTTTTTTGCAAACTGCTCCAGGTCATTCAGATTTGAAGGATGTCTTCTCCCAACTGCTGTTTTGAGACCTCTCCACAGGTGTTCTATGGGATTCAGAGCTGGACTCGTTGCTGGCCATTTCAGAACTCTCCAGCGCTTTGTTTGTCACCACTTCTGAGTGCTTTTTGAAGTGCGTTTCAGGTCATTGTCCTGTTGTAAGACCCATGACCTCTGGTGGAGACGCAGCTTTCTGACACTGGCCACTCTGTTGCGCCCAAAAAATTATTTGGTAATCATCAGATTTCATGATACTGTTCACACAGTCAATGCATCCAGTGCCAAGAGCAGCAAAGTCACCCCAAAACATCTTTGAACCTCCACCATGTTTGACTGTAGGGATTGTGTTCTTTTCTTTGAAGGCCTCATTTCTTTTTCTGTAAACCGTGCCATGATGTCCTTTACCAAAAAGCTCTACTTTTGTCTCATCTGTCCACAGTACGTTCTCCCAGAAGGATTGTAGTTTTCCTCGCATAGGTTTGGGCAAACTCCAGTCTTGCTTTTTTATGCCTTTGTGTCAGCAGTGGTGTCCTCCTGGGTCTCCTATCATACTGCCCCTTTCTTTCAGATGGTGACAGATAGTGCAAGCTGACACTGTTGTACCCTGTGTTAAATTTGTTTGGAAGTTAATCAGGGTTCTTTATTCACCATTCAAACAATCCTTCGTTGTAATTGCGTACAGTGGACACAGGAATATTAAGATCTCTGGAGATGGACTTGTAGCCCTGAGATTGTCCATATTTTTACAATTATTTTTCTCTCAAATCCACACAACTCTTTATACTTCTTTCTTTTCTCCATGTTCAGTGTGACACACAACACGAAGGTTGAGTCAACTTTTCTCAATTTTAACTGGTTGCAAGTGTGATTACTATATTGCCTACACCTGTTACTTGCCACCGGTATGTCTAAATACAAATTACAGGAGAATCACATGCTTGAAAAGCATTTTTTTCTTATGATTTTGACATGGTGCCAATAACTTTGTCCAGTCCATTTTTGAGTTCTGTGTGTAATTTTTTACAGTTTTCACTGTTGTTCCAGTGCAAACAAAAACAATAAGCATGTGAATACCAAAACATTTGCAATTGGAACAATTTTCTGAGAGAAGTGTTGCATTTTCTGACAGAATTGCAAGGGTGCCGATATATTTGGCCATGACTGTATATATATATATATATATATATGTGACATGAGAGCTATGATGCTCGTGTGACGTCAGTAATGGGCGCCGTGTTACGCACACATATAAGCGTCACACATTGGGAGCTCAGGTAAGCGACTCCCCTCCGGGCTGTTGTCTCTTCTCCTGGCTGGGTTTGTGATCATAGTGAAGCATTTCAGGTAGCTTTACTTCCCATCTGCTCACCCCCTCACGTGTGGCTTTGTCACTCGTTGTAAAACAAGCGAGTGTAAAACAAGCGAGTTTTATACTCGTATGTGTGCATACCCTTTAATCGTGCCTGTGGCGTGGTATCTTTCTTTGTCGGCTTGGTATGTATGTTTAATTAAGATCTTATGTAGTTTCAGCATTTGGCAATGGTAATGACGGTTAACCTGGCTTTAGGGCGTTTAGTGTATGGGAACGCACACCGGATCATTATTCCTTTTAAACGGAGTGTTTAAATGTTTTGACTTCAGAGTCCCGCAACGACTTGCTGGTACGTGCAAAGTCTTTTTGTTCGTAAGTTTTGGCCAATGATGTTGCAGTCTGTTCCTTTTTTAATTGTTTGTGTAAATTTTAGGAGAAAGTGTGGCTTCGCTTTCGTGACTGTATCGCTGTTTTGTTCCCACGAGGAGTTCACGTCCATTGTTTGGTTTGCATTAGGATTGCTTTGAGCATTATGCCGTCTACTGGGGCGCGTGGAATATTTTCTTTTGTTTGTGTAGTTGAGCTCATGTTAAGGGCATTTGTGTATTTTGTTTCATTTTGTGATTTCTTCTTGTGATTCCTTTTTTTTT
>JAZGTJ010001686.1:0-51643 GCA_036877575.1 Botia almorhae | reverse complement strand
AGTTTGTATATTTTATTGGTTGTTTTATTTCTATAGATTTATTCAGATTTATTTAGACTTATTCCATTTTTTAACTTAAATTTATACTGTTTGTGTCTCTGTGCTTTTGTGTGTTATAGCAGTCACTACATAAGCAATTTCCTGCGGGATCAATAAAGTTTTCTGATTCTGATTCTGATTCTGACCACTTCTACTTCTTTAATTAATAAAAAAAAAAACCTTTTTATACTGTGCTGAAATACCTGAGACCTGTCTATAGCACTTATTCACTGTTGCCTCTTATTGTAGTTGAAGTTGCTTCCTTGTCCTCCTTTGTAAGTCACTTTGAATAAAAGCGTCAGCTAAATGACTAAATGTAAATGTACCTGCACTAGGGCTCTGAGAAGGGATGGATACAATAGGGGAGCTGGGCCGAAAAGAGCAATCTGGAAGACTGTGAGAAGATGATCGCCGAATTTTCCTGCCCTCTTGCTCGCTGGGTGTCAGTTTTCTTCTGTCCTTACGAATATTTGGTGCTGCATCATCCATCTCTCCATCCTCATACTTAAGGGCATTCTAAGCAATATGTAACAAACATGATCATGTTACATCTGTTCGGTTCTATACTGGAGAAAAAAATTGACAGACTTCACATGGAGTGTTAAAGGTAATGGCAGCTCACCTCATAAATGGCAAACTGCTGTTTAAGATCCCCCTCAATGCCACTGCTAGTCATGTGTTTCTGGACGATGCCTTCCATTCCCAGCTGCTCCAAACAGTCTGTTACATCATAGAATGAATCCTGATCAGGAAGCACAGCTAGAGTCTGGGAGAAAGCAGGGATACGTGGACATCAAGATCTTTGAAGAGCATCTGCTCTTCACAACTGTTAAACATAGTAACTAGGCATTTTGTTAAAATCAAATAACTGGTACGACTGAGAGCATGACAATTAAAAAAAATCTATAAAGCCATTTTTCTTATTCTCAGTGTTGTCATAGTTTTGCCTTTGTAAGGCCGAGAAGTTTCTGTTTTTACCTTGTTGATGAGGGTTATGGTATAGATGAGCAGCTCTGTGTCTGATCCATTCTTGCCTGATAGAATATCTGTCAGGTACATCCAGGGCTTTACACCTGAAAGACATATAGCATATGCTAAGTGCTCTCTAGAATATTAATAAATATTCACTACACAATATATTAAAACAACAATAACAGCAAAACAAGGACACAATGAAGCATGATGAATTCAGAGGGTCAGTAATATAAAAAGATTAAATGTGAGTGTAACCTCTCTTCCCATCCACTATGTTGATAGCTTGAATAAACAGTGGACTATTAGACTCAGTGTATTCCACAAACACTATCAGCAACTTTAGAGCAGTCTTCACAACCAGTCGAGACTAGAGAGACAGAGATAAATGTATAAACAATCAGCACTTACAGTTCCCAAACAGAAGATGGCAGTGTCAAACCTCATAGTAACTGCCTTTTATATACAATAGAACAGAGTGCAAAAGAGGAAATCTTTTAGTCTAATATATAAAATTCCCAACAATATTACAGTACTTTATCTCTAGTATAACTTTGTCCTTTATAACTTTTATAAAGGACAAAGTCTGTTTCTGGTTTTGTGTCTTATGACTTTGTTTCTGTCATTCTCTTGTCATTTTCACTTCCTTATGTAGAAAGTTCAGGATGACTAAAGCTGCACTAAACTTATTTACATTGTCATGCACTTCGTGGCATCATGGCACATAGAAAAATACATACACATTGTACAGTATGCAATTTTTGACTTGTGATGATGACAACTATGCCACAGGGCTTTGTGACAGCCTTGAAATCTGAAATAATTGCAGACAAAAGCTAGTCAGTTTATTGTTCCCTGGGCCATCAAATTACTAATAATAAGCATTTCCATGGTGAATCTACTCTTCCACAATAACATTTCACCCTAGTAATTATACAGCCGAGAGCCGAGATCCTTTGGAAAGCTTCAAACCTGATTTTGGTCCAGATTCCCACCTACAACTTTGTGCTAACTTGTTCCCTTCAGTTCAATTTTGGAACTTTGCAACACTACTGTTGTTATGGTCACCTCAAATTGTTTGTGTTTTGTTGTTCTGTTTGTTGTAGCATCTCTCATTTGTAAGTTACTTTGGATAAAGGGATTTGCTAAATGAATGCATGTAAATGAGACGCAACCCTGGGAAATCTATCAATTATCACACACCATTAACTGCTGGCTACTAGTCTATTGCCTAGATTAAGTATAATTATTATGCAGTTCTAGAGTAACTAATAAACCATACTGTATTCAGTACTAACAAATATAGTGGTGTCTGTGTGTGTATGTTCTGCGGTCACTCACCAGGCTGCCTGTCAGTGTGTACAGCCACTGTACAGTCTCATTGTGGTTTATTACTCCATTCATTCCGTCCACAAACAGCATGATCTGACTGAGAGCTGTGGTCAGAGAAAGAGTTCAACATACAGCACAGACATGCCCTTCACAACATACTGATTTGTCCTAAAGTTTTTCTTTTTGCTGGTCTAATTCCAGCCAATATCAACTTCCTGTTGAGAACAGTGTACTTATACTGTCCTTTGTACTATTTGAGCAACACAACCAAGTTGTGTGGTGTAGATGGATGCCAAAAATGGGCAAAATGATAGATATTATAAAAGCACCCTGTAATTGTCAAACTCAATAGAACATAGTTAATGAGATGATCGACACCTGCATCTATGCTGCCAATGATATTACTTTGAGACCAGTAGGTTAAAAGGAATGGCTAAGACAAGGAAGTTGTGAAATAGTTTATAAGCACCTTTTTGCAAATGTCACTTGGTTTGATATTTAGTTATCTAAATGCTGCATATGCTTCAGTGAAGATGCAGTGTTTAGCTCAGACCTCTGAGGATGTAGTTCTGGTAGTTATGATCTGCCTCAGCACCCACTTTAATGAAACAGGTCAGACCTTCTGAGTTAACAAACTCTGGAACCAGATCCTTATCATCCTGTGCAATAAAAAAGCAACTTTAATTAAGAACGCCCTTCTACTTGTGTGTGCATCATTTAAAAAAAATTTGCATACAGATTTTATAAATGGTTTCTCTCTTATACAAGGGTGTAAACTGACCATACAGAATGTATAAAAATATGCTTAATAAATATACTGCTTAGATAAACTATGAACTATAAACTATAACTATAAACGTTATAGTTAACGTAACGTAGTAAAAAAACGAGAAAAAAAGAGTACTTGATGTTGCCTTTTTGGCCAAGTTACAGCAACTACTTATTCTGTTGGATCATGATCTGTTAACATGATAATAATCCTATAGATTGAAGACTCAATAAATGATTGAAAAGATTAATTGTTTTTATTTTAATACAGACATTAGACATACGATTATAGTTACTCCTCCCACTCACTCTGTCAGTGTGGCAGTTCTTGTTTTTGTTCTATCCTCTCACTATCTGTGACATCTCGTACGCCTCTTCCACACCTCATTTTTCACCTTAGAACCTGTTACATGTGTTTCATGTGGCCTCACCTGGAATAGCTGCTTTAATGAAAACAAAGACCTCCGAAGCTCAGGGCCATGAGAGTTGTACAACTTCTCTGTGAGACACCAAAGGAAAGACAGAGCAAAATAAGACCCCTTTATTTTATTCTATTAACAGAGGTAACAGTACCTGTTGCTACCAGGATAAGATTGCTAGAGATTATTAAACTGATGCATCCTGAAAGAGCAATTACATATCTCATTAGAGACCAGACTAAATTAACCAGCTGCATTATTTCCATACTGTTATTAAGATTAAAGCTAGATGTTACAGCTTTATTTGTCATGGTAAATCAAAGCAATTTTGTGTTGAAAAGTAAGGTATTATTATTATGCAGCAGATTTGTAGATGCTTTACACTAGCGTATTTTACATTGTTTGAATAAAAAAAGATGATGCAATGAACTTCATTCTAGTCATTCCAGAAATGTATAGTAAATACCTTTTACTTATTTAGCACAGGACTGACAGGATAATCATGATACAAGACAATCAACTGATACTATTTTACACAAATAACATCGTCTTGTCTTTCTAATTTGATTGTAATGTTTTGACACATTTTAATATGTTGTACAGTATTAGTGAAAGCTTTGGACATTATTACTCCTTTTCTATTAGCATTTATCACATTGTAGAATAGCAGTGAAGTCATTAAAACTTTGTAATATAACACAAATAGTGTGGCAATTAAGTAGCCACCAGAAGCTTAAAAAAAGTAATTAAAACTCACACACACCACAATTCTCTCAAAAGTTCTCAAAACCCTTTGAAAATAGCTTTTCAAACTTCTAACTTCATAAGGTATCCAAACTTTATGCTTTTCAGTCAATGATAATTATGAGCATTTCAGTATAAACCTATAGTTTGAAAGCTCTTTAAAATCATGAAACATCAAAAACAGTCAGATGTGTTAGAAGGGATTGTTTGTGTACGCGTCCACTAGCTTATAAAGAGCTTATAAAACACTAATAAACCTCATTATAACTCAAATATACTTTAAGAAGTGAGACTCAGTCTTTACAAATGAATAAACCATTCGCCTTTTCTCTTTCTCTGTCGTCACACAAACCTAGTACATTAGGTCTTGACAGGGTCACATTAACATGTTGTGTTAGAACTGCAGAATGTAGCCACACAGCAAATTGGTGTCTAAATAAAAGTTAATAGAGGTAAATAAATGGAGAAAGAGCATAAATGTATCACTGTAAAGAACAAGACAGTGTATTTGCAAAAATGAAAGGCCAAACAAACACACACACACAGACCTTTTTGCCAACTAGTTTGCATGCATCTACTTTGAGATCCTGTGATAACAAATACAAAGTAAAACAGACATACTGTGTGATTATTCTTAAACAACCTTATATAGTGACATGCTACAAACATGTTACAAGACTCTTTTCATTTATTTTTTTGCTGATACACCGTCCTCACTCATTGTGCATTTGGAAAACTGGTAGGTGTGCGTGTGCTCAGTCATTTTTCAGTCCAGGTGAGTAACTTCATTTGTAAACAAATGTGTAGAGTGTCACTGTACATGCCCTGAATCTCTGCCTGAATCTGTTTGCCACTATGAAGCAACATTGAATTTGTCCATTTTAAAGATTTTTAACAGATTAACACTTTTAAAAAACTCTTTTTTTAAATTAAAATTTGTCTTATTAAAGGCAAATTTTGTCAAGGCAAAAACAATATACAACACCTATATACAACCACATGCATTTTCACCAACTAGATGTCTCAGTGATTAGTTCTATATTATGTCAGATGAGGTGCTTGTCAAATCTGGATTTTAGAAAAAGTCTACATGCTTTTCTATTAATTTCTGTCGCAGATTTGTTTTGGTGATCTGAAAACAAGAAGCCCCGAAGACATTCACTATAATGTGATCTGTTATAGTTACTCTGTGTGTACACATTTATTTGTGTACGCTAAAGAGAGGGTGAAATATAAAAATTGCCAAATGAAGCGGTTAAAACAAAGTATGTGTGTACAGCCAGGCATCCAAGTTCTGTGATTAAGGCCATGACAACATGGAGAATGATGTGGTCTACCACAGACAGGTGCTCACCATTGAAAATATTACATACATACATCAGTATCAAAAGAACAGACCTGTAATGGTCAGAACACACATAGAAACCAAACATCTGTGTACTTACATATGGACAGACATGAAAAACACAAGTAAAAGCATTGGGAAACTGCTGCTTGGATGATTTCACAACAAGCAGCAAGGATGTCATATGGCACACACACAGGGAAGCATGGTGTTATTATGAAATTGTGGCGCACACACACACACACTTCTCAATTCTCGATAACCCACTGACACATTCTTGATATGCAAGCCCATATCTATTTCAAAAAATGATTTTTAGCCTTTTATTATATAGACTAATAGATCTGCCAAGAATTTTAATCTTGGCAAAAGTGATCCCATAAAACAATCTTTCCTGTCTAAAACTACATCAAAAGCAGCAATATCCCGCTAGATTCCCCACAATCCTTCCTATTCAAACCACCCTCACTCCTAGTGTTTCTGAGTGTGTGAGTAGCTGCAAAAGTGAATGCACATGAGCAAAAGGATAGATTATGAAACAAAAAACTGCAGGGATTTTAAAAAAATACAAAAAAAATACAAATTCTTCTGATCTCACAATTTTTAAATATACTGTAGGATATTTCAGCAGAGTATACAACAAACATTTATGTATAAGTAAACAGAGCTTTTATCTAAACAATCAAAAAACCTGTTGCCCTTACACAGCTACTCACTGAGACTTTCACAATGGCTAAATAATCATGCGGTTTCACAGTGACAGAGATCTGTTATGCAGTTTTGCTAGTCCGATTTTTTCTACCTCATGTAACGTCATCATGAGCTGCGTTATAGGAACAGCCACTGTTGAGCCAATCAGATCATATCATGATTCTATAGGAAGCCCCAAATCAAGAGATTTTTAAGGACTTATATTATATTAAAAGGCAAACATTATATTAAAACACTAGAATATATTGGACGTTCTGGACAACAACATACCCCATGATCAGTAAATGTATGTAATGCCATGGTTTGGTCATTAATAAAGCATTTTTCCAAACCCTTTATAAAATGGAAAATGTAAGTTTAATTGAGGTTAATTCAGTGACCAAAATAAATATGACAGAGAATGGCGAGAATCTTTGAGTAACAGTGACAGCACATTCTTTGCGTCACACTCCATGAGATTACTCACACTCAGCCTTTCTCTCTCCACCCCTGCATTAACTCAGGAAAACACACTTTTGCTATGTGACATTTGCTATGTGTCTGTGGTTAGGGCGATGAGAAAAGGTTGATTTAGAATAATTTATCTTTAAACAGCAAAATCAGTTCAAGAATAATATTCATATGCGGGCTGTGAGATACAGATATTATATATGTCTTGCTCAACATAATACAGATTTTAGGTTAAGAACATTTCATATTTTCATTAAACAAGTGACTTAAGTGGCTATTTATATCTCTATTCAACCTGAACAAAATAGAAACTTGTTTAAAATCAGCTTAATAAGAAGATTTATCCAGAAGAGTTGCGTTAATCTGACTGTCCAGCAGCATTGTGACAAAGGGCCCTTCAGGAACCAAACCCATTGTCTGAAGCTCCAGCACAGGAAGCCATAATGGGCAGGGAAACGGAAACATAGGAAGAGTGACACAAGGGAAGAGTAACAGACAGAACTCTAAACACACACTCTGAAAACACTCACTCTGAAATGCACATTTTATGTCAGCAGAATCACACATTTGCATATAATGGCAATATTTGATCAACAAGTGTTATGTTTATACTAAAAGCTTTGAAGCTGCAAGTTGCCTGAGATTATTAACTAACAATCAGCTGTAAGCACAGGGCTCTACTTAAACAACAGTAAAATGCGTTATTTAATTTACGTTGTTTTTTAAATCCATTGGTATGAAAATTGACCATTTTAGAAAGCAAAACAATTCTACGTTCCAAGTTTTATGCATAAATAATAGAAATCAAGTAACTTTGTGAATAAAAGGTGGGGGAAATACACTGACTAGCAAAGTAACAACACAAGAAAAACAAAAACAAGGTGTCCATCAACTGAAGGCACATTGGTGATTCTCTGAAAGAATCCATAGCGTCAGTGCCTTTAATTAAAATGGGAGTGAGTTTAGTTCTATTTTTCTTGCCATTGTAAACACCTTGAAACACCTCAACAGACAAGACTTTTATTCAGAGAACTGAAACAGTTACTGTAATCTCTGTCGTCAGACAATTAAAGAATGAATTCCGCCTTTAAACTATAGTGACCCCAACATAAGTATGCTAGTGTTAGCATTCTAGATGTAGCCAAGGATAACAATCACACGGGAAGTGCTTCATATAACTACATCATACAGACCACATTTGCTTCCACTGAAGGGCCTTTTTTGGCATTCTAGTTTCATAAATGGAAACACCAATGATCTTTTCAATTAGACTTTAGAATTTTGTTAGGGTAAAAACACGCTATAATGAAGTTTTTAAGGTTTCTCTGTAACAAAGGTTCCCTACAGGTTACTACAGGTTGGTCATTGTGAACGAGGTTAACCACAACAACACTTCTTGCCAAATACATCAGTGTTATTCTCAATGGAAGAACTGCAAGTCTGGAGAAATAAACATCCACCTTAGCTAACCCTCGTTGATGTTTTCTCAGGACTTGTTCCACTGAAAGATGATAGCCTGTGAAATGTGTATGTGCTAGTTTCAACTGCTTTGGTTCCATAAGGAGGTAAAAATAGGTGATGTCGACATCCAAACAGGATTTTTTTCCCCTTTAAAGAAACAAATGCTGGGATGCTATGTTTCTAGCGCCACAGTCCATTCTTACTTTCTTAAAAGTTTACCGTGTCGACCGACGAGTTGTTAAAAGTAAATAAACCTGAACACCTGAAAAAGCATCCGCCCTAGGGTAGGTCAAAGGTTAACACTGTAGATCAAAACAAGAGCTATGTGTCCTGTTCACACGTCATCCTCAGGTATTTCTCCTCCCTGCATTTAACCAAACAAACTCTTGCTGAACATATGGACAAAAGAGTCACACATATGCTGGCAGACTCACTAAGGAGACAGGAGCACAGGTTTCCTGCTGAGAGTTTAATGAGCCTGTAAAAGACCAACACGTCCCTTCAGACTGGGTCACGTTTTAACAGCACCACAACAAAAGGTCGTAGGTTAGACATTTAATAGGTCAAATTCAGCTTGTGGTTACCTGATGGGAGTGTATTTAAAAGGCAGATTCTGTGCACCCTTATAAGGGCAAAAAAAGAAAAACATGGGGATCTGCGTCGATAGAAAGCACGCATGAAGCAAGCAGCCAAAAAGAGTAATCTAAATTATTTCCAGAATCTGGACAACCTCGGCCATGTTCTGCTATTCAAAGACATCATCAGCTGTAAATACTAGATCATGACCACCAAAAGGTGACCACAGCAGCAGATTCAGCTCAGTTCCGTATGAGGCATTTACTTGAACCAGGACAACCTAAACTGATGTAACGGCGGTGCTTTAAAAGTGGATTCATTTAAAATGTCTCTGAGTGATTTACTTTGTCAGCTAAAGCGCAACATCCTGTCAGAACACTATTTAAAGCCCTGTCATAATTGTTTTTTAAAACTAATCCTTAATAAGGATAAATGCCATAAATTCACTAGCCAACCACTGTAACCTATCCCTGTTGACTAGCACAACACTGTAGCTTGCAAATAACTCATTTCTTCTCCAAAAGGAGAAATCAGCACAGTAAGAACCAAACTTTGAACATACTGTTCTATCACATTATCAACATCATGTGTTAAGCTTAGCACACTGTAAGTATTTTGTACACTGATGTCTTTGTACCACAATCCAGGGAGCTATGCTGTTGCAGGGAATCTGTCTCTACTTAACTGTACTCTGCTTCACATGAACAGATCTTTATCAATTGCTGCCCCTAAGGACTTCTAAAGCCATTTAATGTTGGAGGGAGCTTGGCCTCTGTTCCTCAGAGTAACAACATACATGCTAGCATAACACAGCAGGTAATGACTTCAGACTGAGGCCAAGTGTGATGAGACAAGCACACAAGTAAGGTTTCTTAATGCAATACTTGTAAAGGGGTCAATAGTGTTACCACCGTGAAATGTATGTGGACGGTTCGTTTAACAAGGACCAGGCTGGGGGCATTTCTGTCCGTAATGTTCTCATCTCTTCAAAACAACATCACACATGGTCTGCTAATGAAAAAAATCTATTTACAGAACTTATTTGGTCAAAGTGCAGCTGCTGATGTTGAGTCAAGAGCAGCACAGCATGAAAGAATTCTGTCATTGGTGATAAGTATTGACCCCTTTATGGAGTTAATGACTGCAGCCAAGTGTGTCTGGTACCTTTCACAAAAAAATGAATCCTTACAAAACATTTACTTTGTGCAACTTGAGTGAGTATAAGCCTAAACATTGCTAAATTTAAAAAAAATCTTCTATAGACTGTGAGCCAGCTATTCATAATGAAATTGTGGTTATTAAAGGTTTTTCACAGAGATGTACTACTAACATTTTGTGGACCAGAAATGGCAACATTGTTTTAAATATGATTAAATTTGTTGAATGCTCTATGTGGCTTTACTTTCGCCATCCAAACGCTAAATTAAGGATACAGCTTCCTAAAACCTGTCAGCCTCATTAAGCAAGTTTTCAGTTATGAAATGATCAATAAATCATCATGACTCATCACTACAGTAAACATCCAGACTTATTATTCAAAATATATACAAATATTTATAAACATATCTTTAAGACTGTGACCTAAAGAAACCATTATATGACAAGGGATATCTTTCCAGAAAATAAGACATGCCATATCAATTTAGACCATTTAAACCATTTAATCCTTTAAACCTTCACTTCCTATTGGATACATTGCAATGCCCAGCAGCTATAATAAAAGCTGCATGTGTGGTCTGTTTGCATGTCTTACGTGGTCAGACTGAGACACAGATGCAGCATCACATTAAGGACATCCTGGGCAAATGACTCACAGTACATGCACCAAATTCATTACAGCCAATCCTGACCTTGACCCCAGCACACACTCACAACAGCAGAGTATTATGGGAGACATTTGCTAGTCACAAAAACCCATGTTACAAATGAGTATGAGGAGCCACCAGATCGACCACCACAGGGATGTAACAAAAAGAGAGAGAGAGACATGAGGAACAGCTGTAATACTCATAAATGACTTGGGCACAGAGAGAAAGAGAGGGAAAAAAGTGTGGGTAGATAAAATTGAATTTGCACTATCATGGAAAAACATTTTTCATTTTTGCAAATTTTGCAAACTGTCTTGGCATTTGCTCTCAGGAGGAGTCTGAAAAAAAGAGGACTTTTAAAATTTAATTTAATGTGAAAAATTTAATGTGGAACATGGAGTAGTTACTGGCACATAGTATTGTTTATACACAACACACACTTTAAATATAAATAGGCTTTAAAGAGATGCCTGGGCCCCGCTAAGCCACCCATGTCCCTGTGGATCAAACATTGGCAGCCATGCTCAGAGACCAGTTCAGCATGATAGGCGGATGGAGCACAAAACGTCTGGGACAAATAACAGATATTCAGCTTAACCTCAGTCACAGAAAAACTAAGGAATCATCCTACAGTGAATACATATATATATATATATATATATATATATATATAAACAAAAAAGGATATATTGTTATTCTAATATATCCTATATTCTAATATATTGAGTTAATCTCACAAAAAATGGAAATGTTACTTGTGCAAAAGTATGTGAAGGCTTTTATTTAGTAGCTTGCGGCACCTCCTTTTGCAGCCATTACTTCAACCCACTGACCAGTCTCTCACATCTGTCTTTGGGGATTTTTGCCCCCTCCTCCTTGCAGAACTCAGCCAGCTGAAAGAGGTTGGAGAGACATCTGGCATCCTCTCCCTTCAGGTCTATCCACAACATTTCAAATGGATTGAGATCCGGGCTTTGACTAGGCCAATCAACAGTGTGAACTTTTCTTTTAAGCCATTTCTAGCAACCTTCTCATAAATGTCATGTCTGTTTAATTTTTTAGTCTGATTGTAGATGCATGTACATTTACCCCGGATGCTGCCAGAGAGGTCTGCAACTCTCTAGAGGTGATGTGTGGGTTGTCCTTTATCTCATTTATTCATTCTGGAGCTTCTTGATGACAGTTTTGATGGACGTCCACTTCTAGGCAGAGTTGTGGTCATGTTGAATGCCCTCCATGGATGGATGGAGTTGGAATCTCTTGGAGATGATCTTATAGCCTTCCCCAGGCTGATGGGGAAACAGCATCAAAACAGACTGCGCAAGGAGAGCACCGGTCAGAGAAGCAGCCAAGAGGCCCATGATCACTCTGGAGAAGCTGCAGAAACCCACAGCTCAGGTGGGCGAATCTGTCCACAAGACAACTATAAATTGTATACTCCACAAATCTGGCCTTTATGGAAGAGTGGCAAGAAGAAAGCCATTGTTGAAAGAAAGACATAAGAAGTCCTGTTTGCAGTTTGCCACAAGCCATGCAGGGGAAGAATGTGCTCTGGTCAGATGAGACCAAAGTTGAACTTTTTGGCCTAAATGCAAAGCATTATGTGTGGCGGAAAAGTAGCACTGCTCATCACCCTGAACACACCATTCCCACTGTAAAACATGGTGGTTGCAGCATCATGCTGTGGGAATGCCTTTCTTCAGCAGGGACAGGGAAGCTGGTCAGAGTTGATGGATGGAGCTAAATACAGGCAATCCTGGAAGAAAACCTGTTGGAGGCTGCAGAAAACTTGAGACTGGGAAGGAGATTTACCTTCCAGCAAGACAATGACCCTAAACATACAGCCAGAGCTACAATGGAATGGTTTGGATCAAAGAATATTTGTGTGTTAGAATGGCCCAGTCAAAGTCCAAACCTAAAGCCCATTGAGCTCTGTAGCAAGACTTGAAAATTGCTGTTTACAGACGCTCCCCATCCAATCTGGCTGAGCTCGAGCTATTTAGCAAAAAAGAATAGGCAAAAATTTAAAAAATGAAAACCATGTTTTATTTTCGTTCCACTTCACAATTATGTGCTACTTTGTTGGTCTATTACATAAAATCTCAATGAAAAAACATTTAGGTGGTTGTAATGTGACAAAATGTGGAAAAGTTCAAGGGGTATGAATACTTTTGCAAGGCACTGTACATATATACAAGCCTTAAGACACTATATGTCTTTCTAAGCAACTACAGCCAAGCCAGTTCTATGATCACAAATTCGTACTCAATGAAAACACAAAAAAACCCATTTGGAATAGATTTCAATGGAAAGCATAAAGATCACAGAATGCAACATAAAACCTGAATGAGTCTGAAGTATTTCATAAAGCATTGTGCACAGAAGGCCAACATGTCTGAACAGCAGCAGCCAACATGCAGGAATCAAAGAAAGGCTTAAAGAGTTTTCTTGAATGCAGTGCAGTGCATAAGGGTTCATCAAAAAACATACTGGTTTTGTTCCAGCAAAAACATACTGGTTTTATTCCAGCAAAACCATCATGGTACAGGTTTGAAACAACACTTGATGTAAATACATAAATCATTTATCTGACTATGAAAACTACAACAAGTGGATCACGTTCATTTGTGTGTGTGAGGGACAAAGACGCTTGAAGATGTGCGGGTGTGAGAGTTTAACAGTATGTGCTACTGAGCAGCTTCACCGAAAGAGTGGAAACAGAAGTCTGAGGGCTGTCCTATCTGCAGCATGGCATTTCCTGTTGGCCAGTTTAAATGATACCGTTCCTTATACACAGGAATTACTTGGGAAACAGTGTACTTTTTCTACTACTGTACGTTTGTCAAAAGTGAATTTAAATCTTTCCAGAATAATGGTAACAAATTAAAGTTTAAACATAATGATGGCTTCTTTACTGATAGTAAAATGTATTTACCTTTCTAAATTTAGATTTAGAGTTTAGAATTTAGAGTTTAACATGGATATTGGATTAATAAAAATCAGTGGCTGTGGCCACTATGGCTTACTTATCGAAGGCAACAGCACTCATGTTAAATTAAAAACCATTTTTAAATAATGGCCACAACTATTTTACATTACTGAATACATAACAACAAAGATATTAAAAGAAGCACATGTAACGTTCAAGCAACAATGTATATATATGATATTGGTAAGGCTCTGTGGCGTTATAAATTACAAACATTTGGTGACAAGACACTTTTCTTAAATGGATAGTTGGGAAAGGCACTCAGCAGATTCATAGAGGATGTCTGCATGAGGGCAACAGAGGGCACACTTGACAGATAACTGGAACAGAACATACTGTTCTGATGCAGAAACTGAGTGAGCTTGATGCATATTAGGTAAAGTATGAGAAACACACTGGCACAAAAAAGTCTTAAAATAAGTCTTGATAAAAACACACACAAAAATGTGCATTATGCAGAAGTGGAAAAAACAAGCTGTGATTCAAGTAACATTCATTTAAATCATGCTGTGAAAGAAAAGGATCCAAACGGCCTGTTGCTATGCATTGTTTAACTAAAAGGTTATCCATTGAAGAATTGACACATCCTGTTGCCTCTCCACACAGTTGTAAGCAACATGACAAGCCCTTTCCAGTTCCAACAGAAATAATAAGCACCCATGACTAACGATAATGGATTCTTTGATATGCAGGATTTCAGTTTAAAAGCAGTACTATTTTTACTCATATCTGACTGGCCGGACAAGCTGGCACTGACAGCATCAACAAAGCGCTGGCGGCTCACGTTCGATAACCAGAGTCATGTGACCGTGCAGTCACAGTGAGCACTAGAACAGAGCCTGGCCACTTCTTTGTAACAAATGAGAAAGAAAGTGAGCACAGTTTGACAAAATTAAACAAACTGAACACATGCCAGATTCTACAATAGCTCTGCGGGGGTTGGAATAGATAGACTGCTGTGCTCTTTGATCCAAATGTAATTATAACATTTCATGTTTAATAAAATGCAGAACACTGCCAAAAATTTCATAATGTGTTTTACTTGTTTAAGCTGTCAATATAACATGGGAGGAAGAAAAAGAAGTTGTGACTAAAAAGAGAAATACTGCACACAAAGATACAAACACATAAAATGAAACAGTGTGACTAAATCGCTGAACAGTTAACATAACACATTCAGGACAACATGCATACTGATGCAACGACACAACATTACCTCAAATCTTACAAGTTAGTGGACTTCCTGTGGAGAACAATATCTACTGTGAAAATAGACAATTCTTTGGTGTATGACCACATAGACAATTCCACAATTTCACAAGCAATTCCATTCCATGTATTACACACAGCATAGTCACAGCATATAACTAAGGTTAAACACAGTTTAACCTTAGTTATAAGGTTAGTCCCTTTATGCCTTATTACACAATTAGTATTGTGTAACATGAATATGGATAACTAGTAGTATGTTTAATGAGATGAGCTTCAGACTATTTACTTATTTTTGGAAAAACCAAACACTAAATAGTACAAGTTACAAAAAGATATCGAAGACATATGCTATGTGTCGTTTAATTTGTCTGCTGTGATATGGTGTATGTTAACACGCTGAACACAAAAAAACACAGCAAGACTTGCTTCATATGGATCAGCTATACACATTTATATGACGACCATAAAACACAGAAATGGATTAGTTTTACCTTTCCACTGATTTAATCCAATTATAATTGAACTATTAAATGGGCCACACAAGGTCATTACTTTTCCAGATCTATTTAATAATTAGACACCAGCTGATCATGAAGTCAACCCTGAAGATTATACAGATATGATTGGAATGTTCCCAATTCATGGAAAAATCCAAAATGGGATAAAATCATTTCAACCTTTTTATAGAAAGTGGGCCATTTTCTTTCTCCAAGAGAACCTCAACAAAAGCCAGAATGGAAAGCCAAAGATGACGCCATCGCCACTTCAGCAGTATAGATACTACCACTTATGAAATGAGCATGAAAGTCATGAGATCTGTACTTTAATCTCCCACAACAGGAATATTAGGGTTTTGCTTTAGCCTAAGTGTAATATAGTGCAGTGCTGTAACTTACCCAGGATGGAATGAACCCTCACTGAGAGCTGTGTACGGAGAATCAGGATGGGCTTTTTGCCTTTCCTGTAGGAAAAGGAAAATTTGGTATTAAAACCCTCTAATACTAATAACCCTCACTTTTGCATTTTTCAATTAACAAAAAAAATCATTTAGTATGTTTCTTAAGCAATCTAGCTTGAGGACACAGTGTCCCCATAAACCCCACACCCACAAACAAACAAACAGCAATGCCTCCTATTTTTACATCCAAGCCACCCGGCCTGTCTTGACTTTAAATTCATGTGCTTTCCTAACTATCTGAATGATAATGCAGACAGATTACATGCACACTGCAGCTAAATACTGTTGTGTAAGCAAATAATAGGAACGAAGGCACATGTCTTGACTCATTCACAAATTCTGACACTGATAAGTCTCTTTCCACTGTTGGTCACAGTAGCCTTGTGGTCTAGGGAAAACCATACATAATGGTCCAGGTAAAGCACAGTGTTTAATAGCACCGCTTAATGACTATAGACGGAAAGCAAATTGCAATTTAAAAATTACAAATAATTTTGATTTACAAAAATACAAATAAAGATTACATCAATTACAAGCTAATGTGTAACTAATATCTCTTTAGTTAAAATCAAACATTAACAACGTAAACTGTTGCAATTGTTCATTTTATCATAGCATTAAGAGTGACCTGCATTTAAATGCAACTGTCACTCCCAAAAACTCTCATGTTTATGTGGCCTTAAAGAACATAGTGAATGTGTTTTCACACCAATTACAGACTCAGAGTCTCAATACAGATTGAAAACTGCAGAGAACTGGAGAGAATATGGTGTGGTCGGGAATAAGGTATGGAAAAACAGAGTAAACAGACATGGAAACTATGCATGAAGAGTGTTGATGGCTATAAATGGACTCTGCAAGGCTTCTGTTTTCTTTGAGATGTTCCGTGTGGTTGATACACCCAGTCACAAAGATACTAAAAATTGTGCGCGCACACACACACACACACCAATTTTGTCCCCTACTTTCCAAGTGCCGTTTCAATTGACGTGCTTCCTGCTGGCAGTCCCTGTGTCAGTGTGGAAGCTGAGGGACATCCAGCTGTGGCCACAATTCTGTCAGCTTACACAAACATACACATTCACACACACACACATATATGTATATATATATATATATATATATATATATACACACATATATATATATACATACACAAACACACACACACACTAACATACTAGTGCTGTTCTCTTAAAAAAATAAGACCAACCTATTCAACATACCTAGAACAAAGTTTATTATGAGAAAAGATGCTGTTTCTACTAGGATGAAAAAAGAGATCCCCCCAGTTGTTTCTACTAGGATGGAAAAAGAGATCCCCCCAAAAACACAGATGTCTTGTTTTCCAATCATTTGCTTGTTTTGAACGACTGAAAGTTCTGCTTTTAGGTCTACTCTATTGTTTGGTGTTATTTTGTTAGAGTGACATGGCTAGAGTTCTTTAGCATTATGTGGAGTTTGTTTAAATGACATATGCTGGCTACGTCACTTGAGTTTAGGGGTGTAGTAGAGGTACGCTTGACCACAGCAGAGCATGCTTTTACTACTGACAACAGAATCAGTAGTGGCTTCAAGCCCAAAACATAATCAGCACACTATCAGAAGTAGTTTTATTGTTAAACTAAGTTCATTACCCTTCCGCAAACACAATGCTTTACAAATACAGCACTCTAAAGTCTAAGCAAATCTAAACACAATAGCCTGAGTATAACAAATTCATAGTTATGCAACAGTTCAGTTCATTTGAGCTGACTTAGAATTTTAGAACTGTGGTTCAGTATTTTTTTGCCCTTTACTCGGTGGTGGTTGAGACTGTCTGTCTAATCTGTGGTCAGAATGCTCACAGAAACACTGGCTCTGCCTGTGAGAACATGTATTTTGATGTGTGTGTTACCAAGCAACACTAGTAAATGATTTAGTGAAACTGATACCCATTATAATAAGCTAAGGCTCAGCACTCAGATGTCAGACCTTTGGTACAGTTAAAATAGCATGTAATTTACATTTATATGCATTTGGAATCTGCCAAACCAAACATTTTTTAATCCAAAGTGACCTATAGTGCATTCAATGTATACATTTTGCCAGTATGTGGGTCCCTTGGGAATCAAACCCATGATCTTGGCACTGCTAACAGAATGTTTAATTAGTTAATCTATATGAACGCAACATAAATGATTAACAACAAATCTCAATAATCAGTATTTGCTGTTTTTTTAATGCACATATTTAGTTATCTCAGTCAGAGGCATATTATGGAGAAATATTATGGAAAAGTTTTTAGTTTCTTAGATAGAAAAAGACCTAATAAAATAATTTGTATGCTCACAGGCAAACACCTCTGTATCTTAAATTTGTGCTGTTGAACTTTACATACGAACCTGTGATGAAACAGACCATGCCAACTCACTAAGCATTTTAATATTCAGCAATGTACTATCTCATTACTTACTGCAGCTTAGAAAAGTGTATGTGGTCAGCACTTCAAGCATGAGTGAGTATTTGACTGCATGTCATAATGTGTATGCTTAATGAGACGTGAAACACACAGACACACTATTACTTATTCAACAGTTATGATCCAATGGATTTTCAACAGCTGTTCATTTGTTCTCAAGAGAAGGATGATGGTGACGGAGAGAAAAGAAACAAAAACTGGGAAACTCATCAAGTAAAGTTTTAAAGACTAAACACAAACAGAAAAAGAACTGAGTTAAACGGAGTTATCAGTGTGTTTCCTGGCTATAAACAAAGCCACAAGTGTTGTTTGCATTCTGCTCTCATCCGGTCAAAGGAATAAGTACATGGATGTGGGTGGCTTATTTTGTTCTGGCAGGATTTAGCTGGACCTGCTTGACAATGACAAAAGCGTTCTTGACAGTTATGTAGAACTTGAAATGTAGGCAAAAAAGGTATGGTTCAATAAATGCAACTGCAGTCTAATTAGAGGCCATAATGAAACAAAATGTCTTAAGATGACCCTTTTCTCATGCACAAACTAATTCACAACTGAATCACACTAATCACTAAACTAATGCACATTGTGAGTGGTAATCAACCTCTTTTTCTGAACTGAAGCATTCCACTGTGTAGTAGTTGTGCCCTTAAATATGGAGATGAGTTTCTAACAGCCAGTGTCAGTGAAGCAACATAATCAAGCTGTAGTCATGCCGATATAGTTTAAGGACCATGGTGTAGTGAGGAAAACAAACAGTAATTTTAAAATTAATTTATAATATGAAAAAGGATTTTGTAGCATATATTCAAAGTTGTGCAGCAGAGACCACAGCATCAGGAGTCACTGAGTCAATACCATGATTATAATCTGATAACACCAAAGCAAAAAAAGAATACTAAATATACTAAAGCTACAGCATAAGTCACTACCCTTTGTATTTGTAACGCTCATGCTGAATGCAGTTAAATACTTCCAAAAGTCCCCAGAGGTCAAAACTGGATGAAGCATATCATTGTGTGATTTTCGACTGCCTAGAGACATCCAAAGAGTCATCATTAGTGTTGCAAGTTTCTTTTATCCACTCTTTCTTCTAAAATCTCTATAATTTTGTTGTCATGTTTGTAATTCCTATGACTAATGTTGTGCTCTCCTTCCCAAAGGCCTCACCAAGAATGTGTGTGTGTGTGTGTGTGTAACATTCACCTAATGAACAGTTATCCCAAATTTGGTTTGTGAATAAGAACCCTGACTGACAAAAATGGAAATATTCCCTCACTTTTACATAATTGTTAACTGTAACAACATTTACCTAAACTATGAGATGTAAGACAGGTTAATGTGAAGACAGAAATGAGGCAGAAATGAAAATTAGGCAAAGTAATTCTTACACCACGTCATCATAGAGCTGCTCCAGATCATCTTTCTGTTCAGCTAAAGATGATTCCAGATCCAGGTAGTTTCCATTAGGAGCCAGCTGCAATGCACACTCCTCTAACTGAAGAGAAACACAGAGTTATCACTGCCATGATAACAGTGATATGTCATGAAACTGGAGTTGTCTTTCAAAACAGATGGCAGCTTCAAATTACACAAAACCATTTATGTTTAAATGTGCAGCAGAAAGTCCTAAACATGACAATTTCTCTCTACTTCATTTATATACTTTGATCTGACAGCATGCATACTGCATTAAAACAACGAGTGAACACTCGACATAATGTTAGACTAATGTTTGTGTGTTTGTGGTCATTTAACTATCACACTTTATCGAGCGTCACACTAAAAACAGAATAGGAACACAAATATCAAATAAAACCCATGAAGTAAGAAGTCATAACTGTAAAATAAAGCCTGGTTTAGGTTTAACTACGCCATTAATACCTGTCAAACTACTGAAAAGAAATAGTGTTATTTTTGCCAATAGGAAGCATTTGATACAAACATGGCAGTGTCACATCTCAAGCTACTGTACTAAAATAAGAGGTTGATTGAAAAGCTAAGCTTATCTTTTGTTTACAGAACCCACCCTTTCCGCAAGCATCAATTCGCTGTCTAGCTGCAGGCACTTCTGGAGCCCAAACACTGTCACTTACTTGGTGGATATAGGCAGCGCATAGGGTACAGTGAGGTCTTTTAACTTGTGAAACTGTGGAACACACTGTGTATAGGTCTCCTCTGTTCAATGACTAATACAAACACAAAACCCTTTCTAGCAAACTAAATGTTTAAGTTCCTTCATCTTAGAAAAGTCAAGTGCATGAGGAGTAACGTAAACCGGAGAGGTTGTCCACAAAGAACATGTGGTCCTGACATTGGCCATTAGTTGTTGTTTAAAATAGTTGTTTAATACAGTGTGCCTCCGTACGACATTGGACGTTATTTAAATGGGCAGATATAATCTTCATAGGAATTCATTAAAACAAACTTTTAAGATAAATGGCGCCAAGTCAAATTTCACTCATTTTTTAAATCGCTACACTATCTATTCATCTACAATAACTAATGGCTAAAGTACAGCTATAAGGAGATAAATAAGGAGACGGCATAGGTGAGCACACTGGTAAATGAGATATAAACACACTTTGTGGCTCACCTTTAAAGGGGCTTCAAGCAGTTTGTGAACACCGGCGATCTGCTCGTTCAGCGGCAGATGCTCGTTGAAGTCATACTGCGGAGGTCTACGCGGCTCAGGGAAATTGGAGCACACGAACGGGTCTGAGTCTTCCAGGTACTGTACTCGACACGTTACCGTAGCCATTAGTTTATCCGTGGTTACAAAATCTAAAACTCCCGTTCCACCGCAGTCTTCTTTTTGTTACCAGTCATGTACAACAGAAACACGACCGCTTCGCCATCCGCCGCTGTCAACACAGAAATGAAACTTGTGCTGTAGTCAAATTAAAGGGCTGTGACGTATTCAGGAAACATGCCCTCGTGGAACATATGAACTTCAGTGAGTCATGCGCTTGGACACTACAGCTACTTATGATATGAGCTCACACGTCAGGTCACTCTCCACAATCACGAAGACAGAAATAGGTAAATTTAATGTATAGGTTTTTTTCCTAATGTACCTATTACTGTATTTGTAATTCTTTAAAATAATAAGTAAAAAAACAAGCAAATTACGTTGAAGTACAGCTGCGTAAAACGCACGACTGAATGTTATTATAGATTACGTCTTAAAAACCTCGCTTGTCTTGGGCCACTGCAAAATGAAACTGAACAGGTTTTGGCTCCATCTACTGTTCAGCTGGTAGGCGTCATAAAGGGTATTTGTATGCCAGTTCAAATTAGACTACTTTGCTTTCCATGTTGCTTTCCACGTTTCCTTTTTAATAATTTCTCTATGCTTCCTGTTTCTTCCTTGTTTAAACCAGGTTCTGGTGGTAGCTTTTTGATTTCAGACATGATAGCTGGTAAAGCTGGAAGTGACTGAATGAGATGTAATTCTGAGAAGTGAATTTCTTAGTAATAATCTAAATGAAACGTGAAGTGGTGCACAAGCCAATCAGATCTCTCAGACAGATAAACATTATTTATATGGACAGAGAATTAGTTTGCAATACTTTACAAAAAGTTTATTGGTTTTTAAAACCACTTAAAAAATCTCAACATCAGTTAGCACTTTCAATACAAAAGAATGAAGAAGTCTTGCTGAAATAACAAATTGCTCAAACTACCATAAAGAGTCTGTACATAAACAATACCAAAATAAGGGAACAGCAAAGGTAAAAAGACAAGGGTAAAGTTCAACTCTACCAGGTAAGACAATAGCACAGTCTTGATTCTGACCTGTCTTTAAAAACAGTAGTACTTGTTTAAAGAAAGAAAACCAACATTTTAGGAGAAAGGGGACAAATATATATTAACCTAAAAAAGAGAGGTTATTATAAACAATGCAAATAACAGGTGAATTTTCTTGCACTGAACAGAAATACTATCTTACTGTAAATGGAGTGATTACAATTATGTACAGTGATTCTAAACAAATGCACAATTATGATATTGTATTAAATTTGATTTAATTCTTTAATTTTTTTACATTTTAAACAGTTTAATTGCTTTCACCCATGTTTACATGTGGGTACACATCTCACTGAGATCAATGAACATAAGAAAAGTTTTAAAGTAGACTTTCGCCCCCTGCTGGGATTATGCATGTTTCACTGCCGTTCTCAAAGCCTTCGTTCATAAGAAAAAAATTAGTGCAATAAAATGAACCTCTAGAGCTTTGTGAATTTTTTGGCATTACATTTTCAGTGTTGACTGTTAGATCAATGTAACAGAAAGATATGCAATCTGGTAATATAAAAATCACAACACGTACTTACAACCCATGCTATATTCTCACACATAAGAACACTCTTCTGCAAAAGGCAAAACACTACTTAAAAATCGGTATTCCAATTAATAATAGAGAAAGAGAACTAAAAGACAAGGCTTAAAAATAACACACACATTATGTCTATACAAGAGATGCCTAGTTATTTAAACTATTCACTGGCTCATAATTGAAAATCAAACCAAGTAGGGATCACTAATAAATATCATATTATCAATATGCTTATCAGTCAAACTGGTAATAGTGTATTTTATCTTAAATGTTGAGCATACTAACAAAACAATTTGAACTTTAATAGTCTGCTGTATCAACCCCCTTAGAATTGTCCTGCTACAACGGTTAACCAAACTATACCAGGAGTATGAAGTCTCACATGTTCTGTAAATAAAATTCAAGTGCTACAGTAGTTGTATGCTTTGCAAATATCACAATTATTCACAAAATAAACTCCCTTCTCAAGCCCCAATTGGCCCCATTTGATGTTATTAAAGTCATTCAAATTATGGGGTAAGACTTTAAAATATAAAAGAAGTGATACTAAAAAGGTAAAACTGCTTCTACATTTTTTATCAAAAACTACAAAGCTTGTCTTTGGTAAAGAAGTAAGGCTATGATGGACTTCATTATTATCACCCACAGCAACAAAGTAAATCTTATACTGATGTTTTGAAAGCAGTTTACTTATCTAGTACTTAAAGTACAGTAAGGTACAGTAATGGCCCTTTGAATTAAACGCCTTCACTTCAAATTACCTATAGATAAAGAGGAGTATAAAATAAATTAGCACTTAAATCTTTTTTAGTCATGTAATTTGGGCATGTTTTACAGTTGGTAAAATACATAAACATTAATAGTGCATGTTATAGAGAAGTTCCTGAATGAAGTGCTCAAATAGCCAACAGCCATTAAAAATACCAAAATTAGGCATGTGCCTTCTAACAATCCTCCATACAATTCATGTCTGGCATATATACTTATACTGAATTAAAGCATATATATTTCAATAAATCTTACAATAACTAAATCTCATTTATGCAGATTTTTGATTTATAATGTTAGCATAAATGGGGGGGGGGTTGTTAATCCAATACTTTGTAAATACATTAATTAAAATGTGGCTTAAACATTTCCTGGCCTTATAAATGCATAGTTAATAGCAAAAACATATGGCACAGTTTTTGCATCTTAAATATTAAATATATTTAAATGATTATAATCCACTTTGGCAATTTTTCTGTTATTTGCAATTTTGGAATTGAATACTTCCATTTTACATGAGACATTCTGACCATATGAATCAGTTTACTTTCCTCAACCGTATTTAGGTTGCAAATGAAATTTAAAGGTGCCAGTTAGTGCAATAACAAGTGCCATTATATTTCAATGATTGTAAATAAATCAAACCCGGCATGTTCTGTGGGTTAAAATCTGACGGATGAGAAACCCTGAGATGCACCTTGGGGAACTTCATTGCCACATTAAACATTTTACTTATCAATATTTTATAGCTTTCAGTTTTGTTACATTTTAGCACATAGAATGTTAAATACCAAAAGTGCACAAATGTATTCACTTTGAGCAGCTATCAAGCTACCATTAATTTTTGTTTGTGCAAGATGCATACTTCCCAATTGGCATAATGGTTTAAAACAAGAATAAAGCTGCAAATATAATTTATCTTCATTGCTTACATTATATTCTAACATGGCACATTTATGCACAACTAGTTAGCACTAAACAGCTTCTAAACAGCTGCTGCAGGTAAGCTGCATGTATGCCAATTACTGCAGGTAAGACAATAATAAGCATCACCTCAATGTGTTCTTCCCTTATTCTTAAATGGGTCAGAGAATAAATCTGTTATTTTCTGAAGGACAATATATATGTCACTGTGATGTTTAAAACTGTCACTTATGGTTTTCTGCACATGGAAGCACCAATTTAATGTTTACAGAGTGAAATTGAATAAAGTACACTACCTCATACAGCTGGTGAAATTTCAAAACACAAGCATGTGTCCCTATGAAAAAGGGTTAAAAAACAATCATTCAAATTTGTCCAATTAATATCACACCCTTTAACTGCTAAATGTTTAAAGGATTATATAAAAGTTTTGTCACTAAATGCACAAAATTTTTTTAAGGGAAAAAATCTAATGACTATGTAAAGCTCTGACATGTTTTCTTTGCAAAACTGGTGAGAAAGTGACAGTAAATGTGACAATACTCCCCGGTTAGACTGTGTTGCATCAACCAACCAACACAAAGAACCAGAATCTCTAAAAAATGATCATTTCTGTTTAGCCACTTAAGTCTGGACTGGTATCATGTTGTCTAGGGGCTTACTGTAGTAGATGCTGCACATCAAAGTAAAGACATACTGTACAAACATAGATGAGCTTTCAGAAACACATACACAGAAACACATCAGAATATTTAAAACAATACAAAACTGCAAATTAACCCAACATTTCCACTGTTGCCTGGTCTTTGCTTTCCAACCAGTCAAAGCCAGCAGAATTCACAGTCTCACTACAGATCTGTTGAAAAAGTGGATCATTCTTCAGTTCTTCCAGTGTTGATTCTTCATATTGTCCTTGCTGTTGACTGGGGTCAAAAAGAAGGTTGGTATCCAAACTATTTAAGTCATTTATGCTATTGGACAGCTCAGAGTTTAGTTGCATATCACTATGGAATTCTGAACTGCCAGCACTGAGCTCTGATCCTTGGCCCACAGGCTGTGAGCCAGCATTTATTCCTTCCTCATTTAAAAGATCTTTAACAGTGCTGTCTAAATCCAAGTGTTGCTGGTGCTGAAGTTGATGGAGGTTTGGCGGTAGAGGCAACAGCATGCTCTGACTCTGTCGATTCTGCCCAAGAAGTTGCCGTCTGCCTAAGGGCTTCTGCTGTGGCAGCTGGTGCTCTGCTGAGGCTGATTGTACTTGGCTTTCTTCTGCAGAGAAGCTCATTGGCTCCTCCCTGGCATTTTTTATGAGGTAACCAGGCTTCTGAGACTCAAAGGCTGATGAACAAGGTGAGATTAGAGCTTGGTGGCTGGCACTACCAGGGAAGCTGGGCACTGTGGTGGTCTCGAGAATCTGGGTGAGATTCATGCGGGCAGTGTAGTTGGAGGGCATGTTATTGATTCCAAGGCCACGTACTGAGTCATCTCCATCACCATCCATTTTGCTGATGAGAACATTGGTGATGTTTTTGGTATTACTCTGCTTGCTGCCTGCTTTCATGGTTAGAACCTCGGACTGCATCATTACGGTGACTGGAACAGACTGACTTCTCTGTGCCATACTGCTGATGTTTGCATCAATGTCACTGTTAGTGAAGATGTTGAGCACTTCAGATGTCACAGGTGAATTAAAAGGAGAGACCACAGAGCGTAGAACATTCGGAGTTTGGGTCTCACTTAAGTTGCGCTGCCTGACTGCCGGACTAACGCTACGACAACGGAAAGTTCCAGATCCTGATGTAGCAGTGCTGGCCTTGTTATCAAGGGGGGCTGGGATGGCAAATCCCTCTTGCTTACTCAGGCTGGCCATGCTTGCCACTTGCTGTTGGACAGGCGAAATGGGTGTCAGTCGACTGATATGCATTTCATGATGTCTGGCTTGTGACTGAAAAGACTGGCTTGGGACAGCAAAGGCATGAGGCTTTCGAAAGTGATCATCTACCAGATCCTGGTAGCTGGGCAAAATGCTAATACCATTATTGGAGTTCCCACCACTGTTGCTGTACCCACTGTTCATCCACTCCAGTTTAGTTTTATCTGGATGGGTGGCCATTGGTCTTTGCATGGGCTTGACAGGGCTGGAAGAGACAATACTCCCATCACGGTATCCAGTGATGCTGGAGTTAATAGGAGTAAATGCAAAAGGGTTCCTGCATTCCACAGGGCTGGGTGGGACACTACTGCTGCAGTTTGAGTGTGGCGTGCCAATAGGAGTTTGTCGACTACTCCCAAGAGCACTGTCCACTGGAGTGGTAGGGGGTAGACGTGAGCAGGGGCTTTCGTGCATCAATCCCTGGCTGCCTCCCATCATCTCAGAAGTGGGTGTAGGTGTGGGTGTTTGTATTGGGGTGCTACTGCTATGAGCTGAGCTGTAGTACAGAGTGTTGGTCTGGACGGTGGATATCATTGTACTCTGTATGGCTTGTTGTTGGCTTTGCAGTGAAATATCCACACAGTTAGAAAAACTTTGCATACTACTATTCATCTTCATTTGCTCTTCCATTTGAACAAGTTCCTCTACAATGCTATCCTGGGTCATATCGTCATCATTAAAGGGGAAGTAGCTAACGTTGGACTGAGTTTCATATTCATTCATCTGAGCCTGCTGGTTAGGAGGGGGGGCTTGAGTAGTCACTGGTAGGGGTTCCATCACTGTAGTGGACATATGCTTTTGATCAGGCAATATTTGTGGATTATAAACTTCTTGATGTTGTTGAGTGACACCTTGCGGCAGGTTATCCCAAAACACACTTTTTAATTGGCCTACAGCAGAAGAGTCAGACTGGTCTATAAGCAAATCTTGTGAGTTAATTGTTACTTGTTGTAACAAAGCTTGACCTGGAGCACTTACAGTACGAGTGACTGCAGCTCTACCTTCTATTCCTGATGAAGATCTCTCTTCCCATCTTCCTTGGGAGATGCTTCGTGGCCTGCAAACAGTCTGAAGCATGGCATTCCTAACTGAAGTATCCTGAGAAGAGGCGCTTGTTGTAGAAGTTACAGGAACTCTATAATTCATTATTGAGGAGGATCCTTCCCATCTGCCCTGGGAGATGTTCTGAGGCCTGAGAACTTTCTGGAAGCCAGTACTCCTAACCAGAGCTGGACGAGCTTTGCTTACAACTGTGAGAGGTGCACTTTCTGGCCTGATTGGAGCAGATGATCTTGGGATCTGCTTCATCATCATATCTGGCTTAGGTCCATCGAGTCCACCTGCAGGTAGTTGAGAGATGTTGGCTTTTTTAACAGGTGTTGGGCTTAAATCAGTGCTCAAGCCAGGTCTCTTTTGAGGGCTCTTGGATACTAACATCACATCTTGTGGTGACATCACAGCTGCATTACCACTCATTGACTGACTGCTGCTTGTGTTCTGATTCGGTGTGTTCTGGTAAAAAGTGCTCTCATTAGTGTTGGAGTTATTATTGCTGCCAGCAGCCACAATATTGACACTAGGGAGTGTCCTTCCAAAGCAATTGGTCCCTGTTAGAGCATCCAATCCAGGACAGTTCTTGTCAGGAGGAGTGGGTACGCTAGCTGCTCTGGGTTTGTACACGTCTGTCTGCTGTACACCACCAATAGATTCCTGAGTGGTTGCTAGCATACTAGTCCCACCCTGAGCTTGACCACTTCCAGTTATGGCTTCAGTATTTATCTTGGTTTTGGCGATGGATGTTGTGGTAGTTGTGGTAGAGCGCCCTGGCCTTGCCAGCACAGATGACATTGCAGCTATAGACCCACTGCGGACACGTGTATATGGTTGCGGATCATCACTAAGGCTGGCGACTCCAGCAGATGCAGGCCTGACTTTGTTACCTGTAGGGTTATCTGGTGTGCTGCTGCCACTGGACCCCAGTGATATGGCCGTCATCTTGACTACGTTGACCGAACTGACATGGGGAGTTGACATTACAGTCTTGATGGGACTGTTAGTGATGAGTAGTGTTGGTGAGCGCAAAGTTAAGCCACTAGAGGCAGATGGTTTGGGCAGGATTTGGGCATACCGGTGACGGGCTAACCGGTCGCTTACCGGGCTAGCCGAAACATTCTGAGGAGTCTTGGGGCACTGCTTCACAGGCTGCATTGACTGGGTAACCACCTGAAAGTTTACAGGAAGAACTTTGCCATCTACAGATGCCACAGGAACAGGACTGGGAGACATCAACTGCCTACTCCTCTGAACCTACAGTGATTCATAAAATATATTTTTTAAGCAATTAGTCAAAGAGTAAGTCATAATATAAAATATTGGAATTTCCTGTGAAATCACAGACATTTTATTCTGCCATTTATCACAAGCTTGCATATTAAAGCTCACACTTAATTTCATTTTATCTTACTGTGATGGGGCTAGAAACAGCTGCCACCACAATCCCAATTGGCTGTGGTGAGAGAAGAGCAGGACTTCGGCAAGGTATGCCTGTCCCTGCACCAGGAGTTGTGCCTCCATCTGCCCTCCTGGCCTGAACTTCACCGGGAAGTGGAGAATGTAGCTTTTGTTCTTGTTGCTTCTTCTGTATCTTCCTCTGTAACTGCTGCTTGGCATCTACAGAAGGTGAGACCAAGGTTTTAACCTGAGGCTGGAATGAGTGTGCATCAGCTGTGGGAGCAAATGCAGACTGCATGGACATCTTTGCTCCTGTGAAAAACACACAGAATGCATATCTATTAAAAAAATCAGTTGTATAAAATTAGTCAATACCAAGTATTCTCCACTTTGTCTTGTGTTTGTTAAAATTTGCTGTACCTGTTGGGGAACCGGTCATCACAGTAAGTGCAGCGACAGACTTTGTTCCAATGTAGTGGCTGTTTAAAAGATACCGAGCCAGCTCTTCGACATTGTCAAACTGCCGACTCAGTACTTTCTGTGCCCACTCGCACACCAAACCACATGCAGCCATGCGCACCTCATCTTCAGAACTGGACATCTGACCAGCAGTTTCAAACACCTCACACTGACAATGAAGAGGAGTTTATCAACATCAGACAGACATGTGGCATTGTAAGATTCTGAGCAGTGTTTCAAAGATCCTTTAGCATAACAATGTGATAAAAATTTCAGAGACAGAAAAAGATATAAATAGCAAAGAAAGAAAAGTGCAGACGTACCCCATCACCTGATTTGTGAAGATCTAGGCTGGGTAGAGAAGGCATGTGTACAAAAGCCTTCTTCCTAAGTCCACTATAGCAATATGTGCACAGCAGTTAAGGTAATGCATCACAATTTGTTCATCCACATACCAGAGTGTTGAGCATATAGCATATTGCAGACATTTTTCGTTTGTATGGGCTATGAAATTTTATTGTACTATAACAAATTTTCTGCCATACCAAAATAACAAAGAAGGGATTTTCCTTGTGAATTATAAACCATTTCTCTAATGACCATCCGGTATCATTGTGTATCATGTATGTGCACTGTGAATTAGCCTTAAATTAACTGGGTTTGCAACATTTGTTAATGCATGTGTGGATATAGAAAAGTGAGGTTAAGTCAAGTGCTGCAAACCATATGACAGGTGTTTGTTACTAGCAAAGACTTTTTCACCTTCTCTTTGTGATAGCCCGTAGCAGGTCTATAGTCAGATAACTGCTTATGAACTGCTACTGAACATCATTCTTTTACGCAGTCTCACACAGCTCAGAATGGAGACCAGTTTGTGTTTCTTGACATACTCCGCAACAGTAATGTAGTTATATCAAATTTGATCTTCAAAAATCTGACAGGTACAAATACTGTGTTGTTGAAGTAAGCAATCAGCCCAAACCAAAAAGCTCCAATTCACCACTCTTGCATTAGAGAATATACAAGAGCTCTTCTGCTGACATACAGCATGTTGCTTTCCTGGGCATTAGAGTTGATAAGGATTGTATGACTGTTGCAGTGACAACCATCAACAACAAGCATTTATTTTGGTAACACACAACTCAAAAACAAAAACACAATTCACGTGCACTTTTAACCCTTCTACCTAATACCAAAATAATTTTCTGTATAGTACGGGTTGTTACATAATCATGTTTACTTAGGTAGGATAAACTTAGGTTGGAACTGCTCTCCTCTATAATATAAGATGGCGCAGAAATGAATGAACTTTTAGAAATGTCTTTTGAAGATCAAGCATTTGGCAGCCAAGGCTAAATGGGTTTTCAATACAGCACCACTCTCTGCTCAAAGGACTCAAAGGAGTTTTATTTGATTTCGGGTCTAAATTTAGCAGAGACATGAATTACAGCAACAGATGTTTTAGGACATAGAGTTCAGGGACAGGAGGGTGTGTGTGTGTTACAGAAGTTCCACCAAAGGATATTTGGATTTGCCCCGCATACCAAGTCGACGTGCCTTCATGTTGGGGAACACGTTCTTCATGATCTTTCCAAAGTCTGCAGCACTGAGAGCGTGATACCCCAGACTATCACAGTAACTTCTGAGAAGCAGAAATCAACAGAAATCAAAAACAATACAAAGAAATCAAAAACAATTTCCAAGAACGACAGACAAAACATCACAAGTATTTAGACCTTATATGGGTACCAAAACATCTACAGTTACCTTGACACCAGTTGGTTAAATGTTCAAAAACTGGCTAAAAATAAGAAGTTAATTCTAAGAAATCTCTTGTATGATTTGATTTTATATGTCACTTGGTTTGATATGTTTAACTCAATAAAATTCATACATTTTTAGTGTAGCTTAAGTGCTCAAATATTTTGGGGCCACTGTGCGTTCTGTTTTCAGATACCATGTATCTATATCCTTTATAAAGCAATTTATAATAGTATAGATAAAGCTTTGTCTTTTAGTGTTTTTCTGAATTGAATAGCTCCTGCTTAGGCCAAGCTTGCGAAGTATTTAATTTAGGATAATGATTCAGTGCAACAGCTTGATGACTCTCGTGTGGATGAGCTCTCTGTAAGCTGGTTGGATTTTAGGGAAAGAGCAAGATGCCACAGGATTCCCAACTAACTTGTATTCATCATAGACTTCCTGTTTGGGCAGCGAGGTTTCAGGATGCTCCTCAAGGTGGTTACGAATCCAGCTAAATGCGTGCATCTGCTGGGTACGACTCGATGACACAGAGTTCTGCTCACTGAAAGAAGAGAATTGAACAACAGCGAAGAAGAATTTGAATGAATGACAAGTAATACAGAAAGCTGTAAAATACACTGTAATAATTCACTCACTTTTTCTCACTGCCACTGCTGGGTCCAGAAGGCAGCTTGAGATAGAGGTAGAGTTTTTCAATATCCGTAAGCCTCTCAACATCTTGCTGCAACAGACCCAGAGAAAATGACTGATAAATATTCCCAGAGAAAATGACTGATAAATATTCACCTGTTTAATTGTAACTTTTTAAGAGTGTGTAATGTCCTTGTAAGTGTATATTCCACCTCCACTATCCTAAAACTTAACATTTTTTAGTGTAATTTCTATACTACGAGCAGCACAATAGAATTGCAAAAATAAAGACTTCACTGTTTGGACAATCTCTGCACATATACAAAACATGCCAACAAGTTAACAGTTTACAGGTTTTATTAGTGAACAAGAAAACAGATCAAGGTCCATTACAGGGTAAATAGGGGGGTCAGGGTGTCAAGATGCCCTTGATAGCGGAATGGCTTGAGGACAGAATGATGGGGCATCACAGATGTAGGTTGGTGTCACATGACCCATCCAGTTAAAATTATCCACCAACTATCCAGCAATAGAGTAGTAAACAAATGCAAATTCTGTCCCTTTTCCAAAACAAACCTCACACAGACAGACAGACGTCCCTATGATATGAAGATATGATCTCCAGGTCCCATTGACTCTCATATATTAATACAGCTGAAGCATGTTGTTGAGTGTTAGTTTTGTAAAAGCAATGAACAGCTCTTCAAAGAGAATGTTTAAGATGTTTGGGTGGGGCAGACCTGATTTAAATTCTGCCTGAGTAGAGAGCAGCAGACACAAGTTTCTCCCTTTAGGCACTGCTGCCCATCTTTACTTGTATTCTCTTTCTCCCTCACAAGCATACACTTAAACATTTCGCTTTCTGTAGTCCTATAAAGGTAGATTTAAAAGCAATTTCATGGACTATTAAAGTGTAACTTGAGAACAGAACATGTTTTCTGCATCTTGCAACCACCCTGTGCTACATGAAATATTAAAACTGCAACCGTCTGTGAAATACACTGAAACCTGAAAAGCTGTGAGCAAATTAAAATAAACAGACAAACAGACTTCAATGGGATTGTACAGCATGACCCCAAACAGGAAGTCATCCAAGGTAAAATAATCCGAAGAATACCTAATCCCCCAATGATCGGAGCAGAGCAGCCAGCTAAGCCAGCCTAAACAAGCCTTTGTTGTCATGGTCTTCCTGTGGGTGCAATGGAGGTGGAGATCTTCAAAAGTTTAGCTTATCACACCAACTATACATGCCCAAATCAACACCTTGGTGTGGATTAGAGACCTTGGTATAAAGCAGGCAGAGAAAGTAAACTAAACCAAAATAAACAACAATATACGCAGTAATGATGACATTACAGTGCTCAAATACTCACTCAGCCAAACATCTCCTCACAAGTGAAACCCCCCCCCCCTATTAAATTCTAAGAATAGTTTTATCTCTCTGTCTTTTCTATTCGTCTCTTCGTTGCTAAGGGAATGTTGGCTAACGTACAGCTAAAGTTATCAGCCACTGAGCATCGTTAGCGTTAATATTGGAGAGGGGGAAGAAAGGTAAGTAAAAATGGCTCTAGAACGCAGACGTCTCGGAGCCAAGTGGACAACCCGATTTAAGAGAGCACTAGGTGTGAGGTTCAATGGTGGACAAACAAGCCAGTGGAAGCCTTCACACATGCAAACCATGAACACTCAGTACAGATTTTTAAATAAACCAAGTGAAATATCCCTGGCAGATGCCAAGATACTTACACAGGCTTAGACACTTTGCCTTTAGATTCTTTGATAGGAAAAAACAGACTCCCAGGTGTCTGAATAGTGTAGTTCAGAGGACTTTTGAACAGCTATGAAATGTTTTTAACAAGTCATTCATTCATTAGTCTTAAGACTGGGAAGGAGAGGACATTGACAAATAAGTCACGACAAATATGTCTCATACATGCAGGTGGGCAGTGTGTAGGCCCCTTACTCAGCACTAGTGAGTCTACTACGCCTGCTTCAATACTCATGCATTATTCAGATGACTGAAACCATTTCCCCCAGTTCTTACTGACAAGTCTTTTAAATCTATCAAAAGCAGATTCACCCTGACTGGAACCACACAAAGTAATATTGTAAAGTGATTCAGTAACAGTTAACCCCTGGATTATGTATTTAAACTTCATTATGTATTTTGTAAACTGCTGAAATATTATGCTTTGAATCAATTGTTGCAATCGGAAAGCCATAACAGCTGTGTTCTGGCTCTGTTTTCTCTGCAAAAAAATTTTTTTTGCCCTGCAAACTACTTGTTTTCTGTCTGTCTGTATAATGGTTTGGTCTCCCTGCCAATTTATATTAAAAACAAACCTAAAAACGCAAAACAAAAGGTTCAAAAGCAAAAATAAATCTAAACTTTGATCAATCTGAATTTATTAGTCAAAAGAGAAGAATATTATCAATGCTGAATATTTAATGTAAAAAAAAAATCAAGTCTGGCATGATTAGTACAATTTAAATATGTGGCAGTAAGTGTTAAACAACAGGGCTTAGTGGGATATACCATGGAATTAAAGTTTTATGAGCAGAGTCTGATGCAAGACTCAGCGAGAGTTGGCAACATCCTGCACAGGTCAGAAGAGGCAAACAGAGAAGGAGGGGGAGATGGTGAGGAGCGGACACAGAACACTGGCTAAAATCTTTAGAGTATTTTGTGTGAGGAGCCGTTAACAGACCGCTGTCACCCTCTCTTCTCCTCACACATTACCTGATACAACTCAACACATTTAATGGCTGCAGCCCTACCTCACCTCATGTGAACTGCACTGCCATGAACAAAAGGACTATTTATTTCTGCGGCATAGCAATTTTTAAGATTTAAAATTGCAAAACTAAAAACATTAGCACCTAAATCACATCTTGCTGACAGGTCCAATGTTATATTGTGTCCAATCTCTCACTTATTATAGAACTGGGCTGATGTCAACATATATCAATTCCATTATCAATTGTATCTACATGCCCAAACTTTCCAAACTTCAAACTATGCGTGGGCTGTCAAGATCCCCAACAACATTGGCTTAATTGAAAAATGACATATTTTTGGATTAACTACCCATATCCACATTAAAAAACCTAAGGATGATGTCTTCATTCTGTCCAGTTGTGACAGCTTGAAACCTGTGAGTCTGGAGCCTTCCTCCTATGGGCTTATGTTATAGTAAAGAGTTCTCATAGGACTGGCACACAATAACCTCATATAATTGTCTAGTATTGACAATGAAAGGTATCCCACCATTCATTTTATTGATTTTCCTTTAAGGTTAACGCTGACATTTGGGATTGCACAAATCACATGGTCAATCTGACAATCTGAAAAGCTCTTTGTGGCTGATATTCATATTTTCTTGTTTAGAATATTGTGCTGATTTATTCTCCTATCTTACGTCTATCAATTCAGTTTAGGCATATTATTTTATATCACATGTATTACACACATATTATTATTAAGTATTACATACATACTATTGTTTATTCCAGGTTTAATGCCACTTTAAAGTTCTAAAACAATTACTAGCTTTCCTAAAAGATGAGACAGCCACTGGTCTTAAGAAGACAACCAGATCTCTTAGATTTGATTTGCTGATGTTGCTTATGTCAGATTAAAAAATAGTCCAGCTGTAATTTTTACAATGCAATTTAAACCATGCATTATGTTGCAATTCCTAAAAAAACAGACCAACTGGCTGAAGTACATTTTGACTGCATTTGGCAAGTGTTAATTTTGGCCTCCTGCACTGAAGGGTCCATGCAGATGTCTTCACACATGAGGGGTCATATTTGTGATAGCAGAACCAGTGTATGATATCCTCATTTGATAGGACTGACAGACACACCTCTCTGTCCATCACTCAGCCAGTCCTGTTTTAAACTACAGGCCTTCAATGACATTTTTTTTGCATATTACTTTGCAAGGTGCATTTTTACAAGTATACTGTAATGTTTTGTACAAATGTGAACAACAGTAGATTTAAATATTAGGTTCCATTTTTTCAAAGCATGTTAATAGGCTGTAATTATAATGAAATAAAAAAGTCAAGTTAAAATTACAAATTTATAAAAAATCTGTTCAAAAATATTTCTCATGAACTATGTATTTTGTTTAAATCAGCATAGCAATTCCATGGAATACAATACTCACCAAAATGCAGTCTACTTTTGATTGTACGGTTTTGCTGCAAAAAACAGAAAGGTAAATCAGTAAGGGTTCTTAAGAAACATTCATAAAGCAGGCTATATTAATAAATCAGTGGCATGCAAAACATCTTTCCATCCTCTAACCAGTCGGTCCTGTTTGGCTTAGACCAATATATCCTCAGGAACTCATGTGGTCATGCACAAAAAAAGGTATCTTGCATTAATGTTCCGTTACACAGAAGATCTATAAATATTCCCACCAATCAGAATGTGTTGACCACTAGGATGTTTGAGAGACTGGTATGAACCAGTATGGAGCCTATATACAGGACGATGTAAGGATGGTTTCCTTGTGATGACTGCAGCATATAATAACTTTAACCTTTAAAAAACAATGAATACATTCTGTTAGAATCATAGGTCAATCTGTAATTAGGCTGAGGTTAAACATCACTTTAACAACATGTTGCAACATGTTGGTTCTTCTTAGAACAGATTCCATAATAAAACCAGGTGATTTTCATGACATCCAGTTCTATAAACAATCTGTCTATGTTCTTTCACTGATGTGGACAGAACACCGTGCTCAAATACTCGCAGTGTTTACTGCACCATAGGTGAATCTACAGTCACAGCAAATGCCTTATGTTGTAGTTAAGTTGTGCTTGTAGTCTGAATAAAGTTTGAATTTCCAATTACCAGATACACCACATACAGTGGCTTTTGATTAAAGCATGTCGAATTAAGCAGTGTTTGTTTGAAGTTTTTGACTTTTAAATCCAATATAAAACACAAAGCCAAATCGCATATACATTCTTAGCGAGCAAACTGGACATTTGTGAACTGTCTCTGAGAAAGTGTGAGGTCAAAACTAATGAACTGTTACTAGGCAGGTTACAGTTTGCTCCCATGTGGCTTTAAGCCAGGTAGCTCTCATTAAGCTGTCTCTAGGTAGTCGTGAGGCAGGTAAAGGATCACACCCCCACTGTCAATGGACAGGCAGGGAAGACATGTCACTTTCTGTGGAAATAACATAATGACTGTGTCATTATTAGGCTGTTTCTAGCAGACACCTGATTGGGACTTTCTTAATGAGCTAAACAAGTTATCACCAACACTAACGTTTAATGCTGTTAACACAGTCTTACACAAACACAGATACACAAATACAGTTATTATAAAGAAATGACCATACACCAATCAGCAAACTAAGGGATCTCATCCAACCGGCGGGAGTCCAACCAAACATTTAATTAAAGATGTTCCTTATAGTTCAGTCTTGCAAAAAATAAATACCAATCGCCTTTCATTCTTTTTCATTATAAACTGACCCAAAAGGACATAGCTGGCAACTTGTTTGTCCATTTATCATCTAATCATGCAAAAAGGGTGGAGCCTTTTAAGTGTAAAATCTGGGTGTCAAAAGATCTGATGTTTTGCTGTGGTATCATGATTAGAACCATAAAAGTTTACTAGCAGCTAGCAATTCATGTTCATATTCTACAAATCAAAATATTCTGTAAATGCAGAGCAGTGAGGGGTAGAAAGCCCCCCCCCAAACTAACACAGATTAACACTGTACTCTAATTTTAATGTAATAATTTATATTAATTACATGGCTATAGAAAGCAAATATGCTGCATATATCAAAGAAATGTAATTCATTAGAAAACATAACACGATATCACTAACAAACAGAGTAAATGTTAATGTTTTTCCTGTAAACAGTAGCTCGCTTTAAGCCAGACTTCTGTCCTGTCTGATGGTCACTGCCCTTCCCCCTAAAGCCCCTCCTCCAGCTGGCCGCACGAGTTCGGATCATAACAAGAGCGTAAACAACTGCCTGAGAAAGAGAGACAGACAGAAAGAGAGAGAGAGATAGGGGAGGGGTCACTGTGTCACGGATAGGAAGGGATCGTGTTGGATGTTTCCATCGTTTCCTCTTCAATAAGGTCATCCAGGGCAGAGGGTGATCGTCTGTTTTCTTTATAATAAAGATAATTCCACAGAAGCAATGCTGACTGTGAACAGCCAGACATCACAACAGAAACTCTACTGCTAGTCAGCATGACCTACATGTACAATATTTGTACGTCAGTGTATGGATGCCAGAATGTGGATGAGAAAGCTGAGGTGGCTCTATCTGTCACTCTGTACGAACACCTTCTCTCTCTCTCTCTCTCTCTCTCGCTCACACACAGACATAACTTCACTGAACCTGCTGAACTCCTTCTATGTGCACTAATACACACACACACACAGGATACAGCTGCCCTGAACTCACTACAAGCCATATATTACATATTATGTAGGTATACAGTAACTAACTGTATTTAGATTTAATGTCTGCCTTTATAACAGCTACATTGTAATTTCATTGTAATTGTGTATTATATCATTATATTTATCATTATATTTGTATGTACATAACCAGTCCAATATCTTGACACAATTTACTCAGAAAAACTCTTTTCTCATCAGACCTATGCTTGAAATTTGTTTTGTATGGAAATATAAATTGTGTCTACTATCTGTTAATTTATTTCTTTACAAAAGTAAGATGACTTTGATCAGATAGAGGATAATACTTTTTCATGTTCCAGTTGGATATTTCATGAAGTTAGGGATATTGCTAAGAACCTCTCGCAGCCAATACCTGTACTACTGACATGGGAAATATGAAATCCTGTTTACTATTGTCTATTTAGACACTGTTTTTATCATGACTCAAATGAAACTACAAGTTCTATAGCGAATTTTTAATGTCTAGTTATTTTCCACCCACCATGTACTACTACTTACTACTAACTAGTTTTCTAGTTAACTAGTTTAAATGCATTTTTTACAGGAAAACTTAACTTCATTTGGACTAAGTGCATTTTGTAGGCCTAATACAATGTTTATGTAGCCAAACCACTGACATAGATCCTTCTATTGTTTAAACATTAGTAGCAATGTAGGGTAAACCAAAACAGAATTGTCTAACAGTGCCAAGGCAGCAGTTGTGAGCAATTCTCAGAGACTGCAGCTTGGTGAAAACAGCTGGGCTTTTTGCCAGCGTTGCTATGGCTCATTTTCGATTCTCTTTGAAGGTGATTATCACTATTGTGTTTGGATCTCATCCCCTCCTCCCAACTCCATCCATTTCCCTTCATATGTAGATAAACAAACATTCACACATATCAACATGCATGTACACATAGACAGGCATGGAAATCAAGTCCCTAAACTGTATTTTATGTGGTACTCAAAGCATGTTATACATCTAAAACTATCTAACAGATTTGGTGTAAACCAAGAAACAACACTTTAAGCCTACAATACCAAAATGCTAAATCAGAAAATTGCACAGGAAGCAAATATCAATCTAAAACCAGGCCCTCTGCTGGCCTGTTGAGAAAGTATATAAAATTATTTTTCTTCACCAGGTGGGACTATTGATTTGTTAAAAACTACCAGTGTTTTAGAACCAGATTTACCCTGCTAATAATCTCTGATCATCTTCACCATCAACATCAATTACAAGACATTCCCATTATTAACAAACATTCTTGTACTATTGGCAAATCACCATTTCTATTCCACAAGGCTTGCCAGGACCAGTGACAAATACCCTGTTCTTTTCCACAATGTGAGCCAACCAGCATGCCTAATTCAAACCAGGGGTATCAGTTATCACATGAACAGAGCTAACCTTTAGAGCTCGGAGTGAAGGGCAAGAAGCACTAACCATCATCTGCATATATCAATTCAATATCTACATTCATGGGTTCCAAAGCTGTGGAACAGCACTAATGGCAGAAATGAAAAGCAAATTTTGGGTGCAAATATTACTTCAGTATTACTTCAGATAATAACTTTATTAGAAAGATTAGATTAGAATAGACAGTCGGACAGACAAACAAACACATAGATAGAAACATATATGGACTAAATAAAATATTACCATATTTACATTATGCCCACATCAGGCATTAAACAAAACTGCAATATTCAAAACAAGGTGCTGCCAAACTTTATTCTGTCATACACGTTCCTCATTTTGATCATTCCACAGAAAACAAATACATTTCCAAGTAAAAGCTGGTACCTGGAAACTAAACTGAGCCTATTTACAATGCATTCAAAGTTACAGTTACTTAATGACTGGATTAATTGTTACGTGTCCTTCTAAACCAGTCTATTGAAAGACTGCCAGGAAAAGTCTGATGTCATAAAGTCAACATATTGTCACTCTGACAAACTACTGTTCATACAACTGGTTTGATGTCTATGCAATGTTTTATATAACTCAGTAATGACAGTCGTAGTATGTCCTAAAACTCAACCTCCCATATGGGGTTCAAAAACAAAAGTAATAATGTCTTGAACATACAGAAGTGCCTAAATGATCTACATTTATAGTACATTTATGATTTTTTTATTATGAAAAAAGCCAGTTACTGAAATCTATATATTGGCAATAGCGAAAATGGCCTTGACATTTCCATAAGGTAAAAACAAAAGGAAGTTTTTGAATGTAAAGCATTATAAACCGCTGAACCCCCACGTGTACAGTATTAAGTCTAGGGTGCACTGGACCGGATTACACATAGAACACTGAATTTCGGTGAACAGCTAACCAAATTAAGAATGTTTTAGAAACGGATCCACTTTCCTACCATGCAAATCTAAATGCACGTGAAGCTAAATAACCCTCCCATTGTGAAAGTACAGTACGGTTTGCCGCTTCTGCAGATGCATGGCCTTAAAATCATGTCTCAACATGCAAAAACAAGGGTGGTGGTGAGGGGGATGGAGGCTGCAAAATAATCGCGTCAGCGTTTTCACTGCTGCCACTAGCAGTGACAAAAAACGTGCACCAACAATGACCTATTCTATCCTATACTGACTTGAGGCAAGAACTGAGAATCTGTGTACGGAAGTTAGATATTACTTCTACCATTCATACGTTTGTAATTCAAATGCATATGCAACGCAACCGTTCCTACCTTATAAACATTTTAGACACATCTGTGTTTTTTCAGTCATTGCAACAAAATGTGCAGAAAACAAAATTGTAACAGAAGCATATATTCTTCTGTGGAGTGGTGGCTATTAAACACACTGGTCTTTTAAATGCTCGCTGATGTACCATGCTACAACCATGCTACGGTTGTTTACCAACCGGTTCGCTCGCGCACTAAATCTGTCTAGAGCGCGTGGTCTCGAGCGAACAGCCGACCTTTCAAATAGCAGCTCTCAGCCAACTCATAAGGACTACGTCCATGTCAGTCAAGAAACTACAAATACCCCCTTAGCTATTTATGTATCACATGTAGGTATAATTTGCTTACTTACAACGTTTAAATTATAGTGTACAAAAGATCAGCTTTCATAAATTAACTCATCACGTCGCCCTCACAACAAAATGCACAGATTCAAAAGACACACGATTACGTCTTTGTAGCCAAAAGTCACTGACAAATGGAAGCGATGGTGCATTTCGAACGACACTGAACGAGCTAATTAGGATGGCGACCCTGCGATACCATTAACAGCCCCCCCCCCCAACACCACTCACTTACTGGATAATATTCCCGACAGCACTTACCAGATTGAGTTCTTTATTTTAAGATGCAATGCATTCGCTTCAGTTCCCTGCAGTCCTTGTACCATTGAAGGCAATGCTCCTATCCCATGGCCAGGTTGTTGGTGCTGTAAGGACTGCTGCTGATCATCAGACATCACGATGCAACTCAGAAGAGAGAATGATGGGATCTAACAAGTAGGCCTTAGCCTGGACCTCAAGAATGCAGCTTTTCCCCGAAAATAGTACATCACGATCATGGTCTGTTTGTTCACGGACAAATTGCACTCGACTCTAATAGATAACGATGGTAAATCATAGTTGTTGTTTGCAGTGGAGCTCACAATCCCTGCATCTGCATCAGCGCTACACACGGGGCGGGTGCAGGGAAACACTTTAAGCTGTAGCAGGTCCAGACTCCAGACACCACCTACTAGTTCATTGGCGACCACTGGGGAAGGTTTTATGGCCGCGCATGCGCACTACAGCGGAAGCATTTAAAATAGACGCAGGCTATCCCATGCAGATCACCCTGTCATTGTCAAAAATCGAAACGCTACGTTATTTTTTCTGTGGTTATTTGTTTTCATTTTAAGTAACACACGTAAACATAAGTTCGGCTCCTGAAAAAACATAATCTGGCTATGACATGCCTTTTTAGTATTATTTTGCTAGGGAAAAGGAAACCGTGGCTCCTGCTGTTGCTTAGCAACGGCGTCTCTCCAATACAAAACATGGCTGCAGCGCACTAAGACCTGCGTTATTTACTGACTGTAAGTTTAACTGAATAAGTCGATGTATGTCGCAATAATGCAGATCGCCACAAAAGTACTGCTTAGTGTGTAAAATTAATTATTTGATGTCAGTTCTCAATATAGACGATGTTACTTGATAAGTAAATTCAGACACCGTTTCTGAAGTCTAAGTATAGGAAACTCCTTTGACAAGAAATAGATTAAGAAAAATTATAGATTAAATTAATTTAGAAAAATAGTGACCGTGGCTGCTTAATGCTTAAAATAAGATTAAAATACAATACTGGAACGTTTTCTCTATGTAATACATAGAAAAAACCTCAAACGTTCTGGCTTCTAGACCCAGATCTCAAAACAGGGCATCCTCTACGCCTTCAAAGAAACTGCCACAAGGGGACCTCATGGCCAAAGAAGAAGAAAACAAGTACTTATGGTTTTATTACTTTCAGTAAGCTTCTTATATCTTGTATTCAGGTTTTGTGTTCAAAACAATTTAAGGGAAATCTGGCAGCATCTATATTTACTATGAACTATATTTTCATCAAATTATTGATTACAAAGTGATGCGTAACTTCTTGCAACAACAACACCTCAGACTTCTTAATGCATAGCTCGAGGCTTTCTATTGATATTTTGAGGTTTCTGGGTAATCTGTTCATCACAGATTAAATGACAAAGATTTCTTTATGACTAGTAGAGCATTTAAAACATCAGCATTTTGTCTTATTAGGAAGGCAGATCTAAAAATGGACCTAGTTCTAAGCAGCCCACCATATAGGTACACCACCCAGTTATATAAATTAATCCAACATGGTTTATGTTCGAGACCTCATATATTACAGCAACCTAATTTCTGTTTTATGTAGGTAATTGGGATCAAGCCAGGCCCAGGAAGCAAAACACATTTTCAGTAAGTGCATTCTTAAGGATTTCTTTAGCTTGATATGATTAGATGCATTTTTTATTCAAAGTTTTATGTGAGACATTAAGAATTCAACAACTGAGAATTAAACAGACCTACATATGACTGCAATAAGATGTGTTTAAGATCTGTTAGATCTGTTCAGCCAGATTGGGTTACTGCAGTTCAAAATGGTTTACTGTTTCCCCTGAAGGCTGATGAAAATACTTCAGCAAAAACGGAAAGTCATGGAGTAGGAACGAACAAGACTACAAAGGGGCCACAAATGTCCAGACTCAGATTTAGAAACAAAGAGCTTTAGCTAAAGAATCAAATAGAAGGTGTGAGGGTCTGCAACAGCAAGTGGAAGCATTACAAAAGGTAGCGGAGTTGTTTGCAAAATATTATTCCAAATTCTTCTTTCCACTTTCTGAACTTACTAAAACACATTAAAGTGATTTTCTGACAGGACAAGCCTGCTTAGGGGGTTGTTTAAATTTATCAAAGCAACAATTTATTGTTTCAGCAACAATGTCAAATGTGCAACCGAAAATGTTTCTTTTAGAACCACTTTGAACCTTGATGCATCTCAACCTTTTCCTACTCCATAATTCCTGTTAATTAGAGCTATGCCAGGATCTGTGGAATCCTTGGCATGGGGCATTTAACTTGATTAGTCTTCTGTGTGTAAAGTGAGACTACACCACAGCTGTTCCGAGTGCAGAGCATACTGAACTTGGGCTTCTGGGACAGATATCTTTGGAACTCGGAGATCACCCTTCCCGTTATGACAGGGACCAGAAAACTAAACAGAGATAGAAACTAACATTATAGTCAAATTAAATGTCATAAGAGAGTCATGTGTGATGGATCATATCACATAACAAACACATTCACTGTCGTGACTCACTTTTAACATGTAAGTGATGTTTGGGTGTTGAGTTGTGGTTTAAGTATTTTTTACCCCTATTTAACAATGGTCCTTGATAAACAAATAAACAGTTTATTCTGTTTGGGGAATCTGATATCTGCAAACACAATTTGCAGGAACTGCAAATTGCATTATGTTTTCTTTAAATGTGCTTACAAAGCGTACTTTTCTATGTACATAAATGTAGGAGTTAGAAAGCAGGAACAAGCAGGCGGCCAGTACCCACAGTGCAACAAAGGTGCAACTGAATAGAGCTCTGGAGGAGGCTGAGAAACCAAAGCTCAACTAAACAAACTCAAACAGAGCAGTAAGATAACATGACCTTGAATAAACCTTTACTGCATTCAGCAAGTAATTAACTGACATTCAAACTCTAAAAGAATTTCATATAAATAATGTGATTTTGTTTGTTATGCGGTTTTACCCTATGTAAGGTCCTATGTAAGGAAACAACCAGTAGACTAGAGACTAGTAAACTAGAGACTAGTAAACTAGAGACAAAAGGCTGAGCTCATCATGGCTTTTAAGAAACAACTAGATATTATTAAAAAGATATTTTAAAAAGACAGAAGGTGAGAAATTGGTCTTTTAACTTTCATTTCCACTTACAGTAATATAATACCTCAGCAGTTGCACTGTCAAGCATTTGCACTGTGGCACTGTTATAGTCCACATATTTACACGATTGCCATCTAGTGGTGAATATTAATATCAGGAAGATTACTGAAATTGTTTTATTGCCTTTAATCAATTGTTATTGTTATATACAGTGTACACAGAACAACAAAAATATCTAATTTCTGTCAGAAGATATATTAAGGATTAGAGTCTCAGCCACTCTTCTACGAACAATGTCATTTGTAGAAATTGGATATTCAAACCTCCTGCTGCATCTGTCTGTTTATTATTATTATTTTTAATATTATAAAAACATTTTAATGTTATAATTATTAAAATTTTAATATAAATATTAAAATTATTATTATTTCACCAAATAATATAATATATTATAACACAAAATAATACATTAGACAGACAGGGGAACACACTAAGCTTCAGTGAGGGCTGTTGATTTACACTTGCTCATTATCACCTACACAACATACAAAACACTTATTAATAAGACAATGTAAGAAATGAATGTACTGTAGCCATGATCCTGTCTAATCATTTTATGTGATTCTCTCTAAAGATTGTTAGATATATCACATATAAATCACTAACGTGATATATTAATGATAAATCACAACCAAATCTTTCATGAAGCCACGTAACAATGGCTTAAACCATTAAAACATTTAAAGACTAGATAAATACACACTTTTTTTCCTCAGTCCTCAAGACATTTCCTCAGTCCACAATTTATTTACAAAATGCACAGTTGTGTAGTTAACATAATGCAAAACCCCCAAAATGTTAATTTTAACATAGTGTGAAACCCCCAAGTCATAGGTAGAAAAAAAATAACATGGCACAAATGTCAGGGTGTGATAACATTAACCAGCCGCTAACTAATAAAGATATAAAAACATTTAGAAAGAGTAAATAACTTGTTTCTAATTTTTAAACTAAATACAAATCGCTGAATACACAATGCATTACCATTTAAAACAAAGTAGTGAGGACATTAAGGTCATTTAGAAAAACAAAGAACTGGTGACCAGTCTAAGCCCCAAACAAAAACACTAAAAGGCAAGAAGAAAAGATATTAGGTCACAGACTTGACAGTTACAAAAAGCATCTTATTCCTTAAAAAATGATTTAATTGATTGTCGTTGATCATTCTTCAACTGTTTTTGTATCTTACACAAATTGATTTTGCATATGTTACTTCAAAGATCATATGTATGCCTTTTTTTTTTACTGTTTTGAGAACCAGCAAAATTGGTGGTAGCAGAACCTTCACAATTACTCAACATTTAATAATACACAATATATACAGATCACATTCAATACGTGTGAATTAAACTCTTTAATACTCTTTATTAAACTCTTAATAAATTAGAATTCTATTTTATATATTTTTACTTGTTATTCCATACCAGCTTGTACCCATTTGACGAATTTTGCAACTTTTTAGCATTTATTGCAACTTTATGATAGGTTGCTTATGGTGAACTATCACTTTGGATAGGAGTATGAATAAATGTAAGTGCAAATGTAAATAGTCAAAATTGCAAGGACAACCCCCACGATGATACCAGAGACTAATCCAGTACAAGCCCCCAAAACGCCATGTTCAGCTCCTGCAACTGAACCAATCAAAGCTCCAATTATCCCCATCAATATCACTGCAATTGGTTTGAGGGACCTGTACAGTGCTGCTGGTATGTCTTCCAAAAGTGTGTGCTTAACAGTCTCAAGAGTTTCTTTTTTCTCATCCGAATCCCCTTTATCTTTTCTTACTGTAAAAGAAAACAGAAATAATACAGTAAATCAGTAAAGTAAAAGGAAGAAGCAGCTTTAAGTTTGTGGTGTTATGGAATAAAACTCACGGTCAGGAGGATTCATCTCAAAACTTCCACGTCTTCGTCTGATCTCACTCTCACTAGACACTTGAGATTTGGACTGAAACCTTTCATAATAAATTTGTGGCATGAAGAAATCTCCGTGGTTCTCCTTTACCAGACATTCTATTTTATTAAAGAGCGGCTTCATATGATCAGCACTCCTATGAACAACAAGGAATCGTTCGCTGCACTTTTTCAGGATTTTCTCTGCATTGTGAATGTGTTTATTGATGGTAGAGTCCTTGACTCCTTCATCACAATAAAACACCACGATTGTGTGTTTCCAGACACGCTCTGACAGCAGTTCCATGTGCTTCTCTGTCTCTGTGATTTCATCTGCTGAAGGTTCTTCAAAGAGATCTTTCACAGGCAACACTAGAAGAAGAGCATCCGGAGGTCCCGGAGGGAAAAGCGACACACTTCTGATAATTTCAGTTTTTACATTCTCCAGTGTTTGTTGTATTGAACTTCTGTTCCATCCGGGTGTGTCCAAAACACTGATGTTTCTTCCTGCATCTTCACCCCTGTATAAAGTACACAGTCCAATTGTTTCTCCTATGAGATTCTTGAAGCCCAGGATTGATTTGGCCACTTCGCTCTTGTTAACTGTGGTATCGCCTAGAAGAACAATTCTGACCTCTGTCTGTGATGAGGAACCTCCTTTTAAACAGCATGGAGGAGTCATGGTGAAAAAATAAATTATTAGTGTTGCATCATGATTTTTTTTAGGTAAACATTTTAACACACACAGAGAAATGCTGTTTTAAAAATTCACCCACCCCATTGTGATATCGAGGAGGCAGAAGCCATGATCTCAGCAGGTAAAGCTGGTTGATAGTTACAACATGCTAACAGGATCTGCTAACAAGAAAACAGACTGCTGTTTCTACTGTACTGTGCTATGCACAATTCATCATATAATTATAACATTGAAAAGTTGTAAATGTTCACACTTTAACACATTAGAAAAATTACCATCCCTTACACATATGTATATTTCTTGTAAGTGCACTATTTCAATACTTCTTGGGACCAAATTGGCCCACTTTTTAGTTTATATAAGTATACTTGTAGCAGATGTATATCTAAGTATACATGTGTAACAGAGTAGTAAACTTTGAGTACACAACTAGTTTACAACTATGTTTTTGTTTGCACTGCTGTATACTGAATTTATTTATAAGTGAACTAATATTTTACTAGTTCAATTAATTTTCTAGCACATTTTTTAATTTATGGAAGTATACTTTAAAGAATATCTTCAGTAAACTACTAGTTTAGTTGTTTTATACTGCAAGTATATAGTTTTTTATAAAGGTGCAATCCCTCAATTTTTGTGGTTAAAAATGAATAAAAATCATACATAACAGATCAGTGTTCAAAACGGCATCCTTACCCTACCTAATATTGATTTATTATTATTGTAAACAGAAAAAAAAGATCTGGCTACTATATTGTATTTCAGGTACTGTAGAGCTTTTTAGATTGTTGTTACAGCATTTGTTTAGAATTTAAAGGTATACAAAATTATAACAAGTTAATATAAATATAAATAGTAAATTTCATATTTCGGTTTAAAAAATTAGTATCAGTACAGGCCACATCAGGAACAGTGTAATCTTAAGTATATTTCTGAGAAGTACATAAACGTATACTGAAAGTATACTTTGTTTTAGTGTAAGGGAAGTATACTAAAGGCACATAAATAAACTTTTTGTAAGGGATGTTAATGGCATGTTTAAAAATTTGTACTGCCGTGTTGCTAATCTTAACTATGTTACACACGACATGCACTGCGGATATATATTTTTGCTTTCAACATAAAACATTATAAATCATAATAGTACCCTATTTTAAACAGTTATTTAGAAGACATGAAACGAGAAAAGCATTGGAAGAAATCACTATTTAGGCCCAAAAAGTAAAAAGCAACAAACGTGTGCACAACAGAACGACACGAAAACACGACTTTATAAGCTTATTTAACCAAATCTTTTACATGCATTTTATACATTCAAACAACCCAGATGATTGAGAAGTGAATCAAAATATTTTTTTAAATGTTGTATTAAATTACCTCAAATGCCTTAACTTCCGTATAGAAATACTTTCACTTTTAATACGACTATCCTACCTGGCACCTGCGTCTTTACTTTTTCCAAACCAGTTAAGCACAAACCACGCCCTGCAGCCGTGGCTCAAGTCTCTGGCTCGATTTCATTGGTTAATCTGGTTACGCAGTAGAATATATTTACTATTGATCTATTTACAGTAGAAAATTTACAAAACACATTCATGGAACACGTTCTTTACTTAATATCCTAATCATTTTTGGCATAAAAGAAAAATTGATGGCCGTGGTTTGCGCTTAACTTGTTTGGGGGAAAATACGCGTCTCACCTGTGAAGTAAAACGAGACAGGCAGAGTCTATCAAAGCCTGTAATCATGCCGCCCCCTACTGGTGGTATTATTCTAATAATGATGAAGAACATGTTTAGAGGTGTTGTGGAGTGTCACATGCCTTGCTGTTTTGGCAGCCCGAGTTGTTGCTTACCTATTTTATATAGTGATTAATTTAGTCCTGTGTGTCCAAACTGTAATCTTGTTAAAATGACCTCTTCTTTCCTACAACTTTCCAAACTGTATATTTCTTTGACTAATGAATTAATTGTATGATAAAATCTTCCTGTATCAGCTATATCCTGTTTTTTCTGCCACTCTTTTTAAATATTTAATCTAATAATTAAATTTCTTCTCTTTCTAATGCAACTTCAATCTCTATATACAATCTCTCTCTCTCTATATATATATAACAAATTATATACCTATGAATAACTAATCATTTCGTTGCTTCACAACATAAACAATTCTTACTAGTATCTGCAGGATTCTTGATCTTGAACTCTAATGCACTTAATTTCACAAAATATGGCAAAACATTGCATGTAAAATATAGATTGCTTTATCCGTCGTTTGTAATAAAATCGGTTTAGGAAACATCATGGCCTTGAGATTTTCAACTAAATTATTGTTTTATGAAGACATTACACTAATGATACAAAGATGAGAGTTTGAATTGATTGCTTAGTTTAAATATTTAAATACACTAATATTTAAATATAGTGTACTGTATGTACACTGTATTACTGTACATACAGTGATGTCTGCAATGTGAACTTCTAAAAACAATAAAAAAATATATTTCTTGTTTAATTATTATACATTGACTATGGTACCTATATAAAGTACTAATTATTAAGAGACAAACGTGGAATATTTATATATTTATACAAGTATTTGTGTCACACTGAATGCAGGACTGTTAAATGAACATCAGCTTGTTAACATGGGTCTTAGTCTGTAAGTCTGTAAAACGTTATACATTTGTGTCTTTTAATTAGGCTTTAATTTTCCGGAAAATATAAAGCAATATTTATAGCACAGATTTGTCGTATTGATTTATCATATACCTGTCAATGAAGCGCTTTGCATACTTTTATTTTGAAAGCAGAAGACAATAACAGACCTGTGACTGAATGTGGCCATCTTAGAGCTCTCAGTCTATGTACGGCCTGCTAAGCTGTTTCTCTCTTCAGATCGCAGATGTAAAGTTAACCGTGCTGGATTACGACTCTTGTCATCTTCAGCAAAGCGAGGTATCAATCACAAGAAATCACAAGGTTGCTCTCATTTAAGCACCATGTACTCGTGTCATCTCTTGAGTGCGTTACATGAGTGTGTAAGTTCTGTATGTTTAGTGAGGTATATGTTAGCTCATGTAGCTGTCATGATGGGGAAACCTGCTCACATACATGTCTGTCAGTGCTGTTTGCTTGAGGTAACAGTCCTGATGTAACTAAAGTTGTCTAACTCGTTTACTTTAACGTGTTCGTATTTAACCAGCTTGTTTAATTAAAGAAAGAAGGAAGATTTGATCTGAAGATTATGTTTTATTAGTCTCTATTATATGACTAGAATTGTTTAAATGAACATGCTGTAGGCTAACAGGGTGATTTGTCTTGTCGATGACTGTTTCGGTACAGTTTCATGGGACAGACATCGTCATATTTTTCGTGTTCGTTATCGACCATGTCTTGTTTATTTATAACTATCCTCAGAGTTTAAGTATTTGGTGTTAAGTACACATTCAAACGGCTAATTTCGAAAGCAGAAAGAGGTTTAAAAGCTCAGCAGTGGAATTATTTACAGACATGTACCTCTAGATTTGGCCATCGAATCCAGTAAATGCACAGCATATCAGGACATACAAGTTTTTCTCTGTAGGAGTAGTCTGTGTTCGTGAAGTGATAGTTACTCCACCTTCTAAAGCCGCAGGTCACAGTAAACGCACTCAACAGCCGCAGGTGGGTTGCAGTTCAAGCAAAGTTGAGCACTTTTGATTAAAGTCATCTGTAATATAGGCTGAGTTAAGCGGATTTATCATGTGTTTTGAGAGAAGTAAAATTGTAAAAACATTGGTGAAGCCATTATTATCTATATATTTGTAAGAGACACTTTAATTTTTAGCTGATTAATTGTGAATAGGAAGGTTTATTTAAACTCAGAGTAACGAGGCTGCAGGTGGATTTGACAAGCTGTTTGTTTACACCTTTGAGGAAGTTATGACGTCAGGCGCCATAGTTAAACGTCCATTATAACAGTTGCTGTTATATGGTTCACACTTAGTTTAAGTCTTACAAACCCTTAAAACTTGTGACCATGAATCCATGATACATAAAGACCTCAACTGAATTATTCTGTCAGGGGAATTTTACATCAAAGACAACCTTTAATTTTTAAAATTGTCCTAATTCAGGAAAACCAGCACACTAATTTCTGTTAATTGATGCTTTTCTGCTTATTTTACATCTTCTATAACCATCCAACCTATCCTTAAATGTAATTAGGTTATATATTGAACTGTGTTCTATTGCAAAGTCATATGCTTTATATCTTGCATAATGTAGCTACACTCTGTGTATAGAAAGGATTTGTTCCTTTTAATTCTCATGACAAATTAAGAGGAAGTTTGTACAGAATGGGAAAACACCACTTCCTAAAACAGCATGAATTTTAACTTTAACCTGTTTCTGAGAGTTTGAAGAATTCAGGTAGCACTTTTCAATGGATATAAAGTGTACAGGCCTATGAGTTATATAAACGAGACAAAATTAAATAAGTCTAAATGATGGCCTTATATTCTTATTTCAGTTGGCCATTATGTCACTATCCAGGTATCATGTCTGTCCAGTGTTTCCCACAAGTTTGAAGGCAATGTGTGGTGGTCAGCCCCGGG
>JAZGTJ010001685.1:0-46750 GCA_036877575.1 Botia almorhae | reverse complement strand
CCTCGTTCCCCTGCCCTCCCTGCTCCTCGCTCCCCTGCCCTCCCTGCTCCTCGCTATCCTCCCTGCGCTCAGCGTTTGAAAAGCTCAGCAGTGAGCGACTGGAAATACATTTAAAATACAGCGTCTACGCTCCACATTGTGTTGAAACGACCCATTATTTCAAACATACAAATAAGCAGCCCGGCACCCCTGCCTCTCAAAGCTGCACGACACACACAAAAAGACGCCTGATGAATTCAATGATGAAAATACTGCAGCAATTATACTGCCCGTGTGACTGAAAGACAAGAGACGACAGAAAGTAGATCTGTGGGGACAAAGATTTCAGAATCATATCAGCTGCGGGTTTCTTCTTATCAGCCAAAACGTTTGAAGTCTATAAGGGGACAAGATGTCTCCTAGTGTTAAACTTGAGCTTTTTCCCAGCTGTTAGGGAAAGTTCTTTCAAAGTTATCAAAAACATTCTTAAAGTAACGTTAGCTGAATATTTGTTTAACATTACATATTGTATCATATGTAAACACATTCAGTTGCTAGTGGAACGTTCAAATTCTACAAAATTGAATAACATTTAGTACCGTTAATACAAGGTCTAAAAAACTGGACGTTACATAATAGAAATGCGACCTGCTAGCTGTGTTATTTCTTTAAGAGTTGCAGAAATCGAGTGAAACAATCGTACACAAGCATAAATCATCAAGGAACTCGTTCCTGATGTTTAAAAATAGATTTTCGTGTGTGCCAGAAGCTGTTTAAATTTGCACCTGTGACTGTACAGTCAAGACAATTAGTCGGTCATTTCTGTAGGCGGCTCGGCAGCGACAACAAATCACTCGTTCTGTCACGCATTATGACAACATTGAATTTTAAACAGACACGTACATGTGCGAGTGTGAACGCACCCATAATCCATCACTCTCTCTGACAGCAGCAGTATGGTCATTTGATTTTCCCATTTAAATAAACTATAATCTGTAATTACAGAGGAAAAAGCCATTAGTGAAATATGCCCGTCAAATGAAGCGCAGGGATGGTGAATTAGTGAGCTGTCCTGGCAGCAGATTACCTCAAGAGACGACACAGCTTGACTCATCATATTGCTTCTTAAACCTAAAGTGACGTATCTTACAAAGGTCAAGCTGTTTTCCCTGATAACGCGCACATTCTGCATACAAAAATGATGCTGCTCGGGAACCAAAACAATTAAACGTTTTTTTCACCCTTTCCTCAGTTAATGTGTGTGTGTTTATTTACAGCGGCTGCGCAGAGGATGGACTGTGTGTGTTAAAACACGGTGTTATTTAACAGTGTGCATCATTTCACTTTCACTGGTTTAGCAAAGCAATTCTTTCGAGGTAACCCCTGGTTGAAAATCACTATGCAAATGAACGAGTCTAGAGGAACACGGAATTGTAAAATATAACCCACGATCCTCGAGCTTTACAGAAGATACAGGATACAGAAGAGGAGAAATGCTGCAGTAATACAGTGTGTACACATCCCACGGGTTGCCTTTGTTAGCGGCTGAATTGGCCTTTGTTTGCATCATTTTAATACAGCAGCTACGAAGAGATCAGTGCAAATATAATCAGTAAAAATACTGGGAAATGCTCGTGTATTCCAAGCATGTGTGTGTTCGTGTGTGTGTGTGTGAGAATGACTACAGAAACACAGGCTTGCACCTTTCACATCTGTGCACAGAGCAAGTAAACAAAGCATGCGTTTCAGCAGGGCAGCGTGAAACATCGCCGGGGTCAATGGGAAATTGATTTTTCTCAGTGTATCTACAGAAATGTCAGCTGTCTTCAAAGAGTCTCTCTGTGGAGGAGAGGGCTTGTGTTGTTAGATCCATCACACAACAATCTCAGGAGACGTCCACAGAGGTGCTACGAGGCAGAAAGAAGCAAAAATACATGCGATAAAAGATTAAAAATCTTCCTGGGCTTTCACCCTTTTAATTATTGAAGCTCAATTTTACATTTTTCAAGAGTTCCCCTCGCTGAATTCCACCACACAACACTTCTCCAGAAATAGTTTGGCTAAACTCGACACCTGGATGTTACAGGAAACAGTTCTGAATAAAGCCTGTCAGGACTGTCAGCGGCTCCTCATCGATTTATATGTGAGCTGCACGAGCGCCCGCAGGGACACGCATCAGAAGCGACTTGAAAAGAAGATGTGAGAGAAACATTTCTAAGACTGAATCCCATAATCAAGAACTGTCTGTCTGTGTTTTATAATGAGTATTGATTGAACATGGCGGGGGACAAAAGGCAAAAAAAAGAAGAGAAAAATCATTTTTCAATTTTCTCTTTGTGATGGAATGTAATTAGTGTATGAGAAAGACAATATTACAATATTCAGCAGGAAAGATTCATCTGAAATATGAAGCTTGGTTCATTTGATCCTGTTGATCCCGGTTCACAGCAAACAATATTCATACACAGATTTGTGCTTTTTCTGACTGAAAACAAGAAGACATGCTGGCTTTGTTTTACACAAGAGCTGCTACAAGCAGCACTGTACATATAGCAAAACATTTTAGCTGTATAATACAACCACACGCTGCCAGATAAACACGGTTCCTCTCTGCTCCGATGACATGAGATTCACAGATTCTCTGTTTCGTGATGTGGACCTGCGTTTGCACAGCTGGTTGAAAGAACATTTCCCTAACGTTTCTATTAAGTAACAAAAACACAAATGTTATTTTGAATGTAATTTGAATGTAATTTACAAATCTAAAATCGTTTGGCAATTAAGTTGACACACAATGTGTTTCACTGTATTAAAAAATGCCTTTTTGAAGCAGAGACTGCATGGACACTAAACAAACACTGCCTTGTAAGACTGACAAGTCCTACACATGACAGCCTTGATCTGTGCCTCACTTCTACCTCAGCCTCCTCTCACCCACACACACAAACTTATTTATTTCTATCAGTGGATTATATGGACCTGCTGCACCATTATATAATACGGTCCAAATCTTCCTCATTTTTCATATTACAGTGAGTCACAGTTACGCTGCATTAAATACATATTGCAACATTTTGACTGACGTCAGCATTTTGTTTTTATTACGAGGTCTCTAAAGCCTCCAATGTCTGATTAGTTTCCTACATGCAGGATATGACTTCATTAAACAAATCATTTCCTTACAACGGTTAACGATCATTATTTGTGTAACTGTAGAATAGTAATTCCACCTTTCAGCGTTATGCCAAGTGCACTGTTAGCTGTCAGACAGGATATGGGTACATGTGCACAAACTGATTGAAAAGACCAACACTGATGGTCACTGGTACATGTGTGCTCTGGATCCTGGTGTGCTGGGGCTAGTTTAGGCTTCTACACTGACCAAAACACTAACCAGCTAACCAGGAATGTTCTCTAAACGATGGCTCAAAGTTCTCAAAAAATAAATTCTTGCAGTAACATTAGTACAGCATTTTTTTACTGTTATGTTATTGGCCAAAGTTCTAAAAATGTTTTCTTAAAAACTAAAAAATTAACTAAACTAAAAAAATGGATGTGTTAAAGGTTCCTTTAACATTGTTGTTACTTTATGGAAACGTTAGGGAAACGTTTTCTTATAACCTACAATTGTTAGCTGGGTGGCTCCACCAGAAGAAGTCATGCTGGTCCACGAGCACCAAACCAGCACTTACCAGCATAAACCAGCACGTACCAGCAGATGAAATCATTAGGACTCAGTTTCAACATTTCAACTCAGTTCCTCATTCCACAAGCTTCTTTGTTCTCCGGGCCTTTTGTCTTTATATCACAAAACCGTCCACAGTTAGAACCCGAGCCAAGATTCACATTCAACGTGAAACTGACTGCACAATATGAATTTCAGCTCCAGGATACTGGAGGCCAAACCTAATCCAGATGCTTTCAGAGTGATGTACAGAGTCTATACTGCTTCTGCTCTCGTGTCTCATGAGGACACTTACAGCCTCTTCCCCTTCATGACAGCAGAACAATGTAAATCCTCATTATCTTCTCCGTTTCATCTTAAACTCTCCACGTGTGGTCTAATTGTATTTCCAGCAGGCAGAACATCAGTTCTGATGTACCGCTTAGAGCTGTGAGCTGTTTCTCAGCATTATTACTGAATAACAGCGGGTCAAAGTGTGTCTTCTGTATAGACTCTCATTTATTACTCTGCTGTTTTCTATATTACACCTCACATAACACAGCAGGCTTGAGTTCTTGGGTTTTTCCCTCATGTGTGTCTCACAAACACCACCTGTTTGCAGTTCTAGAAGAACATCTGCAGAAAACCATCTCTTAACACAGCCATTCATCTCAATGGCTTTAGCTGGGTGCCGCAGGCTCAAAGGAACCATAAAGGTTTTTTTGTCAATAAGCTTTGTTAATTGTCATATAACTAATAAAAAATGACCCTCCAGAGAAAGCAAGAAGACCTCCAAGCTACTTGACCTCTGGCAAAACATCTACAGTAATTCTATATCTAGAATTTGTGATTTGTTGCTTGCAAAAAATGTGACTGACACAGCTATTTTTAGCATCTACCTGCTAACTGAATGATGCTAACCTAATCAACCGAAATCTTTTTCTTTATCTAACAATTTTCACTTACTGTAGAAAGCAACAGGACTATATACAGTGGTGGAGAGAAGGGGCCAGACACCGAGATTCTGACACACAGCTCGCAGCGGCACGCCAACAGACTAGATGCTTCAGCACAAACGCAAAGACCCACTGAATCTGCAATATCATGAAAACATAAAAATGAATAGATGTCGCTTCAGGTTAGCATGTCTGAGCTCCAGCGGCTGTACAATGAGGCTGATTGAGTCTGTACGTGACTTCAGGAGGAAAATCAAGCTGAAAATAAGCTGAAATAAACCAACAGAGCTTTATATATGCGTAGTGCATATAGATTTGATGTTGACAGCTGTTGCATTTGTGTACATACATATATATACATATATGTACATATACACTATGCACATATATACACACACACACACACACACATATATATCATATACATATATATCAGAAACAAACATATGCACATATATACATACAAATATAATGTCTGTCTGTATGGTATATATGTATATACACCCCTGGCAACCTACAGTAAGTGCCTTCTCAGGGGCAAAATGTTAATAAAACAACCCAAATATTTCTCCAGGAAAACACCTGCAGGTATCTGAACCAGCAACCCCTGGATTACTAGATCACCACCATCCCTTAAACCCAACCAATTACTGGTTTGGTTACAAGTTACTGTAACTTGGTTACTGATAGACTAACTAATATGTGTGTCTGATAATTCACAGACCATCTCACAAGCTTAAAAGTGTCGTGAATGTATTGAGCAAAGGCATTATTTAGTAAATCTGAAACATTTGTTCATGCTTCTCGTGAAAAATGCCCTTAGAATTTATAGACAAATGAATAAATCTTTCATCTGTTGAACCTGGAGATTTTAAATGCCATCCAATAATACTAAAAGATCCTGACAAGCCGTCTGAAGATGAGCTTTCTCATTAGCAAAATTAGAGAGCTGAGGCGACGAAGTCTTACCTAAAAAAATGATTTTATTGTTCCGTTTTTACAACTGGCGTGACATTTATGAAAAGGTCACACAGAAAAGGGCCGTACTGAATGCTCAAGGCAGTCGACGGGACAAGCAGAATTTAATAATATGACATTAAACGCTTAAAAACGTTCAGTTTCATTAACAAACCGCAGCCGTGTACCCATAATGCCTTGTGACACTAATCTCTCCATCTACACCATGTGATGGTTGACACCATTTATGAAGCCTGTGGGTGTCCTAACAAATATACGCATTGTTATTATCCATCTGCAAAACGACCCAAAAACAAACTCTGTCAAAGATGAATGCTAATTAATAAGGCTATCACTCCACTGTTTGTCCACGTTCTCCAGAGCTTTCCTGTCCAACCTAAACAAAAGCATCGCGTATAAAGGTCATAAATATGTCCTCTGAGATTGCGCTCAGATGTCTTAATGTCTCCTTTGTAGCTCATTAAGTTGTTAACAGCCAAAATCGGAGCATAATATGAGTAACAGATGTCTTCAATCTTAATTGTGGAGTTTATTGTGAAGATGCATCTCCGTGGTAACACACTCAAATACTGTAATACAGACAAAAAGTCGTGGTTATATCTAATGCCCCATTGGCTTGCAACATGAAGCCGGGCAGAAGAAGATGACTTGTTAATTACCAAATTAATCGTTTATGTTCAGGAATATTTCAAGTAATTATGTTGCAGACAAAACGTAAGTCAACGAATCAATGTGTCATTTCTCTCGATCGGCGAAGCAGCTGAGCTGGTGGAAATATCAGGGCGGTTATGACACAATTGTGATTGTGGAACCGCGTTTCCTCGTAAAAATTACAGTGTATTACTGTGCCAAACAGCGTACAGTTGTACAGCCTGCAGTAAAATCAGAGGAAGTTAATAATGAGCGACATATCACCGAGTCTTACATTTAAAAGAGAGAAAATCAAAAGTCTTGAGCTGCTTTCTACGACCCTTCACTTCTTGTGTCATCTAAACAAACAACCTCCACGTTAGACAATATTCCACTGAGGACGTGTGTGTACATATGAACGTCTCTCGCCTCTTACAGTCTTATGTTTTTAATCACGAGTCAATGATTACAGTGCTGTCCATAAGCAGAGAATAACTCTCTGTAAATCACATCAGATTTTGCAGGAAATGTCCGTCTGTAAACAGAAAAATGATCCGGCTAACTATATCACATGTGTGGGTACTGCAGATGGTGCGGATTTTGTCATCCACGCTAACAAATCAACTCCACAAGCTACCTGCAATTGTATGTTTCAAACAGAGATGGCAGTAGAGAGGCAAATGTTACAGATCGCAGTTTTAACATGTTTGATGTGCCTGTTAATAAATCTCAATACTACACTCTGTAATGCACTGAGGTAGTCAGTGTCTGATAATAAACATAACAGTTATTTTGATGGGTAAACGTTTCAAAAAGCAGGCTTAGGGGCCTTTATATGATACAAGGCGTGTGAACTAATAAGCTTACAATGTGCCATTTGGCTTACACTGCTGTAAGCTGCACAGCACCAGGAGATCACTCAGCAGTGTTTTAACAGATCAGCCCAGGGGCATTTATCCACATTCGGTAAGCTATGATGTGGCAGAACTAAGGGTACGTCAGACCACACAAAAAGCTATTATACAGGCCACCTGCCCAGCTTCACATCACGCAAGAGTTTACATCTGTTTAAATAAGAATGAATTCACACATTGTTTATCTGTTTTAAAACAGTCCCAAGATCTCCGGCGTCGATTCAGCTGACTGCCAAACTCTGGGAAACTGGAATATTAATATTTTGATTAGTCATCTTCAGAACAAGCATTACAGTTTTTTCATCAGTGTCAGAGAAATGATAAGAACCATAAAGAGGTCATGTTTTTAACATCTGACACTCTTTTTTTGAGATTTGACGAATGAAATTGAGGCCCCAAAGCACCATGTAGTTTAACAGCTCCAGCCCTAATCAACTGGGTCTGCGTTTTTAACCTCCACCTTTTTACCATGAAGTGTACCTACAGCTGTCCAATCACAGTGCATGAATCCATTAATTTTTATGGATGTATGATGTAGTTTATTTTTATTAGAAATCACAAATTAAAAACGGACTAACCATTCAAAAAACCAACAGCAGGCCCAAAAACAGCAGGTTTCAAAATGGCTGACGGGACCGTATGTGCGGAAACATTGGTTCATTATGACAGAACCGCTCAGTGAATCTGAACTAAAACCAGATCTGACTTGTTTAAGATTTAACCGAACATTTGTTCAGGCCAGGTAAACACATACGGTTTGAATTCTTTGTTGGGATTATACCAATTTCAACACTCTGATGAATTAATTACTCTTCGGGGCGGGAGGCCAACAACAATCATAATTTGTTTTGTATGCCCCAATGGATTTACATTAACTCAAAACAGTCGACAGTTAATTACAATCATATACAGTTCAGGATCTCCACAAAACCCCCTTCAGTAGAAAGGAAAAGGGAAAGTTAGTGGGGCTGATGTGAAAATAAGACGATTTTAAGCCAAGATAAAGAAAACTTGTACAAACACATCCTTCCAATATGACTGCCGTATCCATGTGGATTCACTCTGTCAGCTACAATGAGCTAATGCTTGTGTGTGTTACACCAGCAAAACACACCATCACAAAAAACAGCCCTGAGACTGCAGAGAGAATAACCAAATCGAACACTGAATTATCCGTTTTAAACCAGCCACAGAAACATGGCCTTAAAAAAGCTTAAATGAGAACATCTTTTAAGAGCAAAAGAAAATAGCATAAGACACAAATCTTACAGCTGGAAGATAAGAGTGTCAGAGCGATCAAGAGGAGGCGTCACAAAAAACACATTTCAACCTGTGCTTTTTCACACTGCTGTCTATTTCATAAATGAGGAACTTCACATCTTGTGTGTGCTGGTACACGTTCTGTAAAGATGAGGGATTGGTACAAGGCTCCTAATTCTTCAGGTTGGCGGGACTGTTCATCAAGCTGCCAAAATCTGTAGCGATACACTGTTAGCTGAAGAACTTGTAAATGTAATTTCTCCTCACCTCAAGAGCAGCAGTGTGACATTCTGTCACCAGCCCATGGCCTGTGATCTCTCATGCAGGAAACCTCAAAACAGACTGCTTGAATTCAAGCTTTTAAAAAATATATATATATTTAAAACAGTGGGGTGATGTAAGGCCTCAGCAATGGTCTTTTAGTTAAAGATGTCTTCCCACTACTTACTGTACTGTAATCTGATTAGCATGTTAAAGAGTGTAGTTCTGTTTATTAGTTACAGCGCTCAGTTGTCACTTATTCTACAGGGTATACAGACACCTGGTGGCAAAATAAAGTATTGCACCCAAAACAAAACATCTTTAGAAAACGCCATTTAAAGCGGCAATCTGTAACTTTTGTCTTTCTACCCGCATCTCTGTTTAAAACATAAAACTGCAGATTGCTTTACATACTTTATCAAGCAGGTTAAAGTCAAACTTATTATAAACTTGGGAATCAGGACAAGGTAGGAAGAGCGCTGAACACGGATCCATTATGTTCTTGCTCAATAACTGATTTTGTTCAAAAGCTTTAGAATGGGGCTTTAAAAGAATCCATGAGGCCGTCTTACTTTATATATGAAGTTGTGATGACAGATTGCAAAACGAAAACGTTTTCAATACCAGTTTTCTTGTTAGTTTTCTTAATTCCAAACCATTTTTCAGCCTTTGAAAACATCCAAACAAGTGGAAAACCATCTTGGAAAGATACCAAAGATGTGCCTGCTTTTAATTAGAATCAGCAATCTTTACAGTAAAAATTAAACAATTTACAGTAGAGGTTCATGCTGGGAATACAGCTCCTTACCGTGAGGAATTTAGACTTATGGATGACCACAGCCTCGGAAGGCACAGTCATGTCTGTCTTATGGATGTTCAGCTCCACCTTAGGCCTGCTCTGCTCCTGAAGAGCCTTCCACTCATCCAGCGTCATCGCTATAGCAACCTCAATCGCTTCCTCCATCTCAGATGGTCTGTATGACAAAAAAAAATCATACTAAAAAAATCCATGATGAACTATAAAAGTATAAGCCGAATCGTAAAGTCAGCAAATCAAATGCACTGCCAAGCATCATGCGCAAGATATTCCCCGCGGTCCCGTGAAACAGACCCGGTTTCTCCATCAGTGTCCGCCTCACTTCCCCCAGCCTCTTCACGGGGTGACCCCTCTTCAGTTTCACTATGGAACATCTGGACAATGAGACCCATTTGAAATGGACAGGAGACAAAACCCGAGAGATCGTTACCATAATGAAATGTAGATAACTTATAAATAGATATCCAGTCCGTAACTTCTTGGTTACAGTTGAAAACCAGTTATCGAGTAAGTACATTAAAACATAATGTTAATAATGGTCTCCTTACCCTGATTCACAACTGTAAGTTTATTATAATGATTTATAATTTGAGCTGTCGGGTCGGATTTCGCGGGAAACGTCAGTTTGGCTTCATTTGACTACGACATACGTAATAAAAGTACGTCACGTAACCTGCGACTGTATTTTTCAGACAGAAGTGGCGACAGAGAGGCTAAAGTTACGCATTGCAGCTATAAAACAGTGTAGCTTCACCAGGATAACTAGCATTAGTTACTGTAATCTTTACAATAACCTTTCTCGACTTCGAGTAAAATTACCTCAAGTTAGACGCAATCTGTCCATCACTTACCTTGGTCACTCCCCCCAGCGGTTTTCCTGTCCCTCTTTCCCGCTGACTTAAAGAAAACTGACATAATCGACCACAAATACTGCAGAACTAAGTTATGTTTAACCCATTAAGACAACTAACAGGTTAAGTTAAACAGCGCCCATAGAGGGAGCCGAACACTAATTAACATAACCGTCTGATGTGACGTCAACATAATTGAGTTCAGGTTTATATACAAGCGATTACGCTCCGCCCCGGAAGTCTACTTTTGGAACAGGCTTATCAATATTTCTATATTTAATATTGTATTAGTTTAACATAATTAATATTCCACCGATTAAATGCTTGTTTTCCCTCTTATCTTTATATGGTGATTTAATTTTATGCGCATTTATATGCATTATACATGCATTATACATGATATATGTGACTATATATAATATATATATAATGTAATATATCATCTTTCTGTATATACATTTTCACCATCACTGTCCTTTTTATTGTTACATATAGCAATTAAGTTGAATGGTCCAATTGTTCTTTAAAAAAATACAAACATGTACTTCAATAACACGTTTCTGTCACCTCGACACAACAGATGAAAGACAGAAGTGGTTCTTCATTATGTTTTTATTACCTTCACACACGAGCATCAGCACCCAATCTGTGAAAATATAATTCTTTACAGCTCAATTAAAAATGCAAACGCACTCTGTTTTAATATAGCGCTCCACAGATCATCTATTAACATCACAACACCATGCGTCAAATGACTGTTTCAAATAGCCCTGAACGAAACACGTGCCGTGTTACATTTCGCTTAAAACTTTGGTGTTGTATAAAGGTCACAGATAATGAAGGATTCACATGGTGTATTTACATTTATGTTGCTTGAGATTTCTTTGATCCACAAACTTCTTCCCGCAGTTCTGACAGCTGAAGGATTTCAGGCCCGTGTGAACTCTCTGATGGGTCCTCAAATGCACGGCCTGATTGAACGTCTTACCACAAACATCGCAGCCGAAGGGCCTCTCACCCGTGTGGATCCTCATGTGCATCTGTATGCTGCTGGCGTATCCGAAGCGCTTTCCACACACCTCGCAGCTGTACGGCTTCTCTTTAGTGTGCACTCTCTGGTGCACAGTGAGGGCGGCCTGCGAATAAAACTTCTTCTGACAGTGATCGCAGCTGAACTTCTTCAGCAGGGGGCTGACGAGTCGCTCGTGGTGCTTCTCTCCGCTGTGCACCAGCATGTGTTGATTAAGAGAACTGGGGAAAATAAAGGCCTTGTTACAGATGGAACACACGCAGTCTCTCCGGCCCGCGTGAATGATTCTCTTGTGCCTCTTCATGTAGTCGGAGCTGGTAAATCCCTTCCCGCAAACGTCGCACAGAAACGGTTTGCTTGACGTGTGTTTGTGCGTGTGTATCTTTAGGGCATAGGCTGTCGTGTACCTCTTGAAACACACAGGACAGCCGTACAGCTTCACTCCCGCGTGACCGGCCCGGTGTCTGTTCAGGTTTCCGGAGGTGGCGAACTTCTTGTCGCATACGTCGCACGCGAATCGCTTCTCCCGCGTGTGCACGAGCATATGCGCCTGCAGGTGCTTGCGCGCGCTGAACCGTCGCTCGCAGAGCTCGCACGAGTAGTCGTACGTTTTCTCCACGTGGCTCTTCTGGTGGTTCTTCAGGTACCGCTCGCAGCTGTAAAACTCGCCGCACACCTCGCAGCAGTAGGGCTTGTCTCCAGTGTGAAGTGTCTGGTGATCCAGCATGTTCTGTTTGATTTTGAACTGCTTGTCGCACACGGGACAGTTGTAGAGCTTTTCGACCGCTCGGCATCGATGTCTTCCGAATGAACGCTTGCCGGGGAAAATCTTCTGACAGTTTGGGCACGTTACTGTCTTCTCTGCTGTGTGGAGACGCTTGTGCTTCTCCAGAGAGGCCTGGAACACGAAAGACTTGGAACATATGTCACATTTGAATAACTGAGCTCCAGTGTGCGTGGCTGCGTGTCTGAGCAGGCAGCTCCTCATGGTAAAACGTTTCTCGCAGTGGGAACATTTGTAATGTTTCACGTGCGCCCGCACGTGGTTAATGAACTTCCACCGCAGCTGAAAACACTTCCCGCAGGTTTTACAACGGAACAAACCATCATTCGACTGCTTTATCATCTCCGGGTTCGAAACGTTGTCCGCGTTCTGGACGGAAACGTTTAAACTTTGCACCAGAAATTCACTCGCATCCTGACCGGTTATGGTTAGTAAGTTAGCGCAAGACACGTCGACGTTGTCGGGGTTACTCTGGAGAATACCTGTAAGAAGATAAAAACAGATTGCTTTAGAAAAATGATTAAAAAAATTAACCATGGATTAATACTACCAACAATTAAATGCTACTAACTACTGAATACTACTAACTAAAAGAATTGACATTGTCATTTTAAAAATGACTTTGAAATCAGGTACACTGAGATGAGATGAAGTTTCTTATTAAAAGCTACAGTACTTCAGCCTACTACACGGTCATCTTGTGGGGCCATGCTGAGAACAGATAACCAATTGTACACAACTCGCTTTATTTATTGCACTACAACATCTCCAAAAATGCCCATCAGTTCAGCTCAACAAAACTATTACTAGTACACATTATATTTATGCATATAGAAGACGCTTTTCTCCAAAGCAACTTACATTGCATATGTATTCTATACGTACATGTATTCCCTGAGAATCGAACCCTTGACCATTGGGCTGCTAACGCAATGCTCTGCCAGCTGAGCTACAGCAGCACTTTCACATATTCGTGCATTGCAATAACATTTATGTTTACCTTGAGTTGTCACCTCCAGCGTGTCTAGCGAAGCATTGACGGCGTCGCAGGTTTCCAGCTGCACGATGAATTCCTCTTCATCCAGAACGGCTTCAAACGCGATACTCAAGCTCTCGGCTGCGTGAAACTTCTGGTGCTTCATCATGCACTTCATCATTTTAAAAGTATTCCCACATGTGAGACAGTTAAAAGGTCGTTCTTTGTGTACGATATTGTGAACGTTCAACAAGGCCACATCACTGAAAGATATTCCACAGGAATCACACATTAAAGTCTCGGGTCTCTCTTCTGCGGTTCCGTTTGCGCTGGTTGAAGGCTGGCTTCCACTCGGACCTGAACTGACCGCCAGAATCTCTGCTGGTGGAGATGAAAACAGCTGGTACTGATTATTAGCTGGATGTCCAGGGTCAGTTTCATGATGTTCTGATGCCTCTTCATCACCCTCGTTCCTCACATACTCCAGCAGGACGCCGTTCTCTGGTTCAGATGCGGCTGCTAGACCATGATTTTAGAAGAAATGCATCATTTAGGTTTATATATTGGTATAATATATTACATATAGGTTTATTGTGAAAAGGTTATTTATATATAAACATCTCTACCATGGAATAAATGACATAGCAAACGTATCTGTACTGTATAAATGCAAAAGAACAATTCAGAACCAAATTATTATATAACACACTATATAACAGACTGGTGTCTATCGCGCCATGTTTTAAGAAACATTTTCTATAGCAACAATTTTCTTTTATCCTCTTATTTATGAAACTATCCTCTATCAAGAAAAGCACAGATAAATAGCCATAAACCATTACGAAGTGATAAAATAGCACATACTATAAAATAGCTATACTGTATGACAATAAAAGCAAACGTAAACAACAACGCAAAATCACTGACCGTTTGATTTGTCTTGTGTTGACAGCTGTAACCTCGCAGTAGCTTCCAGTACTTGACTGGTGATGCGGTCGTGAACCAGTTTGACCATAGTCTCCACAGCCGCTTTACTCAACATCCCCATGAATTCAGCGAACTCCTAAAATGGTGTGACGTTTTGTTAACTGGTTACCGCACGCACATCATTTCCAGCATGTATCTACATCAACCAGACTCTACACACCCAGTCTCAGACATCAAACCCAATGATAAGTGTCCGATGCATAAACACAAGATCTGCATAAAACACGAGCTTTAAAGATGCATGTCATGTCAATGCGAGGTCCAAAACAAACAAGAACTGTCATAAACGTGCTATCAGTGTCTATGTGAAACCGCATGCAGTTAATAAACAACACACACCTTTGGCTTGCTATATAAACACTGCATGCTCATTTTGCAGCATGACTTACAGTTTTGACTTGATTGGCCAGTCTGGCTTGATTTATTCGGGTTTTATTCCCAGCACTGCCCCTGTGGCTCTTCCCCTCCGCGGATAAAACAGTCGTGAAGTCTGAGAGATGTTTGCTGAACTCTGACACGACACTTTCCACCAACACCCCCATGACGGAGGAAAGTAACTCATGAATCACTGCCGTCATGATCCGCACCAGTCAGCGCTTTATTTACAAATATATATATATATTCACCACTTCATTACGTTACAAAATATGCTCGCACAATAATACAGTAACGAGAGCCATTCGCTGAACAGGCGGAAGGAAACCCGTTTCTCACGAGGGCATGTTTGTACAAGCAATACCGCCACCTACAGGATCGGAGTTAGTTGACGGCTGATACTTCAACTCCGTTAATGTGACCCAAGACGACATCTGTTCTTTTGTCTTAAGTTATAAAATGCATTTTTACTGGAAGATCTGTGGCAATTATCTACAAATGTGCCTCTACTTATTTCTCCTTGATACTTGTGAATTTGTACTGTACCAAAGGTGGTGAACTTGTTAGACGCATGCCACTATTTTAAAATATTTTCAAACGTTGTGACAAACATTGTGGGATAGACAATTATTTATTAATATTCTGTTTAAAAGTCATTCAATTACAAAATAGTGGTGGTCAGCGATCAGCAATTAATTCACAGTTTATTGGGTGAACACAAAAAAAACTTTAGACCAAACATCTCTTCGCCGTCTCACAAATACAAAGTACAGCGTCGGAATTGAAGGGAAATATTTCACTTCTGTTCTTGTGAGTGTTAATACGATGAACAAAATAGTAATATAGTGCTACAAAATGTTGGTGACTTCAAAATGAATCAAGTCAAAAAATACAATCTGGATTTCAAAGCTTTAAATCATTTTCAGTTATTTGCTCCATTGTGGCTGGCAGTGTTCATAAAGAATAGCATTAGTTTTTGGTAGACTCCATCTCAGCTGCTGGGCTCTCAGGCTGAGGGTCCGGACTCCGAGCAGTGGGACTCTTCACAGCTGGGGTGCAGGTAATGGGAATCACTCTCTCTCTGCTCACAGCTGAAGGTTCTCTGGGTGCTTGTATCTGCAGCTGGCCATTGCTCAAAGAACAGGTCACTTCCTCAGCAGTGACACCTTCAGGAAGGTCAAACTCCTGCCTAAATTCTTGGCTTCTGTAGGAATACGATCCGTTTCCATCGCCTTTCTTCTTCTCTGTTTTTCCACTCACCCGTAACTTCCTGCCCACCTGTTTGACGGACAGCTCCTCCGGGGAGAAATCTTCCGTGTCTAATGTCAGTGCAAAGCGATCTCCGTCCTTTCCGAGCTGGAATGAGATTGGTTTGAAAGTCGTCATGGGTGAAACACTGTCGATCTGCTCAAAAATCCTTTGGTGTAAGTGCTCCATGAATTCCAGGTTGTGCCTCATTTCCTGCATATGTCTCATCATCTCCTTCTCCATCTGATAGAAGAGAGGTCTGGTGTCTGGCCAGAGGCTCCGCACGGGCCAGTGGAAGTCCACGAATGGGCTGAGATGAGGCTGAAATGAACTTGGGCAAAGCATTTTCGGTTCTTCTCAGTGCTGTGTTGAGCTGCTCGACGGTCTCTTCTGTGCTTCTGTGCTTCTGTCTCTGTACACAAGACTCAGTGCTTTTATACAGCGCCTTGGAACGTTCCAGCAACATTCCACCAGCGCTGCAGTATGTGTCAGCTTGCGGACGGCTGCTATGACTGAGCACATGTAGTCATATTCCAAAAACGTCGTCTGATTCCTGTGATCCATCTGTTAAATACCAGAGACACGTACATCATTGTTTTATTTACAGTTGCCACGGCAGCAGTCTAACGGGTCTGCATAACTTTCTATTAGGGGAAGAGGTTATAACGTAAGAGGACACGACCTTTAACCCCCGAATTCGTTTGTTGTTGTGAATAATTAGCACAAGCGTTACCTCAACAAAATGTCAGTGGAAGAAGGTCAACTTAGTTTATTAAAACTTAAACTATTAAAATATTTCCATTAAGTGAAACAAGCAATTTCCTGCAGGATCAATAAAGTTTTCTGATTCTGATTCTGAAAATATAAGTATAAATAGTATTTTGAAAAGTTATTTAATAAAACAAATAACTAATGTTATTTTGAAAAACTAGAAGTATTATTAACATAATTAATAACTTAATTACCTTATATTAATCCAAAACTGAACCTGAAATAAAAATGAATTCATCTTACCAATAATAAAAATAAATAAATTACAAATGTTAAATATATTAAATATAACAAAATAGCTACAAGCTTTACTGAAATTAACACGAAAACCAGGAATACAAAACTAACATGAAACTACAATAAAACGAAAAACGAAATTATAATAACTGCAGTGGAACGTCAAGCCGTGTTTTCTGCTCATGTCAGAATTGACATAATATTCTGTCACGCTTAAATTTAACCCATGAAATTTCCAGCATGCTTTCAAAAGCTGCAGAAAACTGACACCTGTGTTAGCCGAGCCTCTACAACAACATCATCTCCGGAAACAGACAGGAATGAAGGAAGGTGTGTGACTCATGTGGAAACAAATGGTATATTCTTTACACTTTGTTAATGCTTGATCTGTGGAACTATGAACTTACAAACACGGGCTATTATACACGTCTTGTCATTATATACATACACATACATGTCATTTGATACAGGATTGACTTCATGTGTGTTTGGGACAGGATTGTGTTTCTTTTTAGAATATTGGCTATTCTAGGAATGTTATTCAAACATTTTTGTAACATGTTTAAAACATTTCACTAACCACGTAAGAATGGCGTTTATGATATATGAAATATAATCGTAAAAAGCTCTACTAAAATTACTGCAAGAACATTTTTATAACGTTGAGAGAACTTTTAGAGAACGGGGACCAAAAATAAAACTGACTCAGAGTTTCTCTTTGTTTACATACAAAGACCTTTTATATAGACGATGACTTAAGAAGCTGTGGTCCAAAATAAGAAAAGGTCTTTAAAAAAAGAGCTGTACTAATCTCTGTGGAGCTCGGGTACGAACGCTGTGTCTCTGGTCTGTGCCAACAAAGGTCAGCCAGGTCGGATTGTAGTTTAAAGGTGTATCTCTTAGGTAAGCCACTTTAAGGAACTCTCTGCCATCTTTGTAACACCTGGCAGTTATTTTAGTTATACAAGACCGAGTCTTATTTACTTAAAGGGGAAGACAGATATCTGTGAATTTGCTGGTCATAATAAAACAATATATTTCCAACCAACTATTACACAGAGCATTCATTCTGTTTCTTAAACTCAAATCATGCTATAAAAGCATGTTTTTTTCAAAAGTCAAAGGCTGTCCAGTACCTCAGCACACTCTGTACAGAGCTCCTCCCCTAGAGAACTCTAGTGTTTAGCGACTGATGATCGTGTCCAGCTAATCAAACCAGGAGAAGCCTTTAGTACTTTAGTAAGCCTTTAGATAACACTGGCTCATGCATAACCTCATCCAGATCAACAATCACAACCCCTCCACCTCAACAATGAAGCACGTGTAAGAACGTTTCCCCAACGTTTCCCCTAAGTAATAAAAATGTTTCGAAAGTTATTTTGACAGTTACAGAAACATTTAAAATGTTGTTTAGAATGGTATTAATGTTACTGTTTGGTTATAAGAACGTTATTCAAACATTTTTAATCCTGTGACATTTTTTAAATGTTCCATCAACAAATGTTGATTACGATTTTGATTTACATCATATATGAAGTGAAAGAAACATTCCACTAACGTTACAGAAAGAATGTTTTCAATAACTTTCGGAGACGTTTTAGAGAACATTTGCCAACGTTCTGAGAACGTTCCCTGTTAGCTGGGTGTCAGTTAGTTTTATGAATATTGGACATTCATCATTAATTCTTTGGAAACCCAATGTGGTTTACAAATACAGAAAACATAAAATAACAATACACAACAGTATGAGTTACTTGAAATATTTTTCTGCTTTATAAAATAACAGTGAAACTAACAGCACCACATAACACACACACACATTCTCAAGAATCATCTACGACTATATCCAGATGTTCTTAAATCACATAAAGTCTATTCTGTTTACATCATGCTGTAATTGTTTTTTGCGGTAAGCATGTGAGGGTTCAGCTCAGCAGGTTACGGTAAGGATTCCAGACTGGGATTAACAGTAGATTTAAGAGCTTTATTTAGTTACAGGGAGTGAAAATAATCAATAATCCTGACTGTAGAAGAGGTATAAAAGAGCTCCTGCTCGGGGCAGACAACACAGCCCTGTGGAGAACTGCAGAGAGAGGTCCTGCACCACAGAACCGTTCCGTCTGATCACTGCAAACAGCATTAGAACAATCAGGTAAGATCCGACGCTTTTGTGTACAGTAAACCATGCGGCTAATGTACTGCTAACAGAGGAACGTTTTTGTTATACATGATGTAGAATGTTAAAAATGTCACTGCAAGAACATTTTTGTAACTTTTAGAAAATACTTTTAGAGAACATTCTGAGAACGTACCTTGGGGGCCAGGATGCTGACAAAAGTGTCGGATTATTGCATAACGACTTCAATTGTACTTCTCTCAGAATGAAATCCAACAGCTTTGTTCTGCTGGTGGTTTTCCTGTCCTACGCTGAACGCTGCCTGTCCGCTTCCTGTGTGGTGGACAGTTTTACAGTCAAGGAGAACTTCGATCCAAAGCGAGTACGTTTGCTGTGCAGTGTGATGTACACAGATCACAGATGTGTGCTTATGTACAGTGTTCGTGTAAACAGGCAGCTTTATGTGACTTGTGTGGTGTAGTATGCAGGCAAGTGGTACGCGCAGCAGAAGAAAGATCCAGAGGGCCTCTTCCTGCAGGACAACATCTCCGCTGAATACACTGTGGATGATGACGGCACCATGACTGCCTCCTCCAAGGGTCGCGTGACTCTTTTCGGGTTAGTGAAACAACAAATCTTCTACTTATCTTCTACCAAACAATTTCAGCAAAGTGTTTACCCATAATAACCTAATGGAGCAATTACATAATCCAAGTTTAAATATATGACAGTGATGACATCATGCTAATGCTAATCCTGCTCTGTGTACAGGTTCTGGGTTGTGTGTGCTGACATGGCTGCACAGTACAGCGTGCCTGACCCCGCCACCCCTGGCAAGATGTTCATGAACTACCAGGGTCTGGCTAGCTACCTGTCCAGCGGAGGTCAGAGGTCACTCATGTCATCACGTCTGTACTTCATTTCAACGTGAGACCGCGTGTTCATGAATGTGAATATGTTGTTTATTTTTCAGGTGATAACTACTGGGTCATTGACACAGATTATGATAACTATGCTATCACCTACGCCTGCCGCTCGCTGAGGGACAACGGAGCGTGTGACGATGGCTATGCTCTGGTGTTCTCGCGTAACCCCCGCGGCCTGCCTCCAGCAATCCAGCGCATCGTTCGCCAGAAACAGGATGAGATCTGCATGGCTGGTCAGTTCCAGCCCGTGCTGCAGTCTGGTAGGTCTTACAACATCAGTCAAACAGATATGGAGAAATTGTTGTCTGCTTTTTAGCTAAAACAATACAAGAGTGGAGTAAACCACCGTTCCACTAACAGTTTAACAACATGTTAAAAATATTCTACTAATGTTCATGCAAAAATGTTTAAGAACTTTGAGAGAACATTAGCCAACATTCTGAAAATGTTCCCTGTTAGCTGCGTAATTGTTGTGTGTTCCCTTTGCACATTTGGGGCCCTTACAATCATTTCCACATTTTCTCGACAACATTTTTGACAAGAAAAGTGTGAATTCGGTTTGTATAGCTTAAATGATTTTTTACTGTCTCATTCTACAGGTGCTTGCTAAGCTTCTGGAACTGAGAGGGAATTCTTCAGCGCGCCGGCATGAGATGAGGCATGCGGCTCGCTGCATTTCAGTGCTGTAGAGATGCATAGAACCACGCATGTATCAGGGAGAGAGCTTTTGAGTCTTTGTATCTCGAGGGAATGTGGTGTTGTGTCGTACGTCTGTGACAATAAATAATATTTTTTAAACTAAACCTCATGTGGACTCTTATAACTTATCTAAGCAGGTTAAAGCTGCAATCCATAACTTTTTTGGGGTTAAAAATGAAAGAGCAAGTACAGGACAGAACAGCATTCAACACAATCTCTTTACCTCTTTACCCTGGTTCACAACGAGAAGTTTATAATGATCATATATTTTATATTTATAAAACCAAACAATAGCGTACATACAATGTCTAAAAAAACGTTTTAAACATTTCTGAAACTTTCAAAATAATGTTTTTAACATTTTTGTTACTTATTGGAAACATCACGGAAACATTCTTGCAAAATTGTTATCTGGAGAGTGTAGTATTTAGGTCATGTTATTACTATAAGAATCATAATAAATGCAATAAATTGCATGGCAGAGAGCACGTTTTCTTATTTCAAGTGGGGTTGAGAAATCACCGCATCAGTTATATATTATATTAAATATTCCGCTCCAGACCGCGTGGCGTCACTCTACACGTGCTGTTATATGAGTCTATTCACGCTGCCGCACGTGAAGAAGAGAAGCCGTGACGTCAGCGGAGATTCAAATTCTAGCGCTCGTCAGCGGAGCAACTGGACGAGTGTCATCACATTCAAACGTCATATAGATTAAACTTTAACAAACTTAAACTTTACAATAAGGCACAGCGATGTCTTGTCGAAGAAGGTAAGTGTGCGTGTAAAGAATATGAAACTGTCCACAGAGCAACTTGCTTCTTTTTGTCCGTGTCTCTAACCCTAGTGCGCTGCCTACCTAGACAGCAATTTTGGGCTTCGTAGATGCGTTCAAACGTTTGAATGAAGGATTCAGATTAGATTTTAATCCTCTGTTATTTTACTTTGTATTGTTTATGTGAAGTTTCGGGTCACACTAGTTATGAAGCGGTCATTGAAAACATTTGTTGCTGGCAACATTAAACCACAAACTAAACAAAAACGCTCAAATACAGTAAATTCTGTTCAGATACATCTGCATAACTTTTACTTCTCTGTTGCCGTTTCTGAAATATAAAATTGCAGATTATTTAATGTACTTTTCTTTATTTGGTGTGTTGAAGTCAAATGAAGCCAAACTGACATTACCCACGAAATCCGACCCGACAGCTCACGTTATACATCATTATAAACTTCATTGGTCATTATAAAAGCTAATTAATATAATTAATTTAATAAACAAATTTATTTTTAACCTAAAATACAGATTGCAACTTTATGCACTAGTGATGAATAAAAATACTTCATTTATTTCCAGTGACTGAAACGGTTTCATTTGTCCGATGCCATACTTACATATAAGCCCTGTGATTAAAAACAATACCATCAATATAATATAATATAAACAGGCTGGTAATTTTCTGTTCACAGAGCACAGTCAGACAGCTTTTAATATGCATCATGTTCTATGGTTTCCTAGCATCTATTGAATCTTGTTTATGTTCCTGTGCTTGTGTCAGTGAGGCTCTGGCTTCCTCTCTTGTGACTGAGATCAATCTTGCGATGGCCAGGCTGGTGGACATATGGGACAGCATCGGTATCATGGAGGAGCAGAGAGTGGAGCGCATGCAAACCGTGAAGAAACATATAGATGTAAATCCTAAAGTTGTGTAGATTGTGTGTACCACCGTCTTAAAGGGACAGTTAACCCAAAATGAAACTAACCATCATTTAATCACCCTCATGTCATTCCAAACCTGTATGACTGTTTTGCTTCTGAGGAACACAGAAGAAGATATTTTGAAGTACGTCGGTAACCAAACAACAGTGGCATCCATCGACTTCCATTGTATGGACACAAAACCCACTGAGACATTTCTCAAAATATCTTTTTTGTGTTACACTGAAAAGTCAAACAGGTTTGGAATGACGTGTGAGGAAATGATGTTTCGTTTAGTCTGCAATTATCCATGTTCTCCCAGGATCTGTTGCATTCCATGATCATGGAGGAAGAGGCGTTAAGGCATCGCATTCAAACCGACATCGTCACCTCCCAGAAACAACTGGACACCTTGTGTTTGGAGCTGGTGCTTGAACCGTACAAAGTAAGTCTTTAAAGCTCCGCCACACACTGATTCAGTCTAACACTGTGTTCTAGTAAATGTATTCACTAACAGAGGAAGTACATAATCTCTTATTTCCTCTCAAATGTTCTATTCGATCTGTTCTAGCTGGAGGAAGGCCTCACAGTTCTGCAGATGGAGAAGAACCTGCGCTGCCGCGTGGAGTCTCTTCAGAAGGAGAGGAACGAGCGCATGAGAGAGATGAATGATCTAAAGAAGCAGGACGAGGAGTTGTGCATCACTCTGTGTGACACACCCTACTACATCCCGACAGGAAGTGTGCCCTCTCGAACCCAGCTGCAGGAACTCCAGGAGCACGTCCAGAAACTCAACACGGAGAAAGTACACGTCACTTTAAAAGACTTGTTTTTGGGGAAGAGTTTCTTCTGATTTCTGTTTTGGTGGCATGTCGCGTGTGAACCTCACTCACTCTATCTCTCTCTCTCTGGCTCTCGCTCGCTCGCTCTCTCTCTCTCTGTAGGAGAGCCGGGTGAAGGTGTTCTCTGGACTCAGGGATGACATCAGGTGTCTGATGGATGAGATGGGACATGAACCTGAGAACAGTCTGGAACGAGAGTCCATCTGCCCCGACACCGACATCTTCCTGCTCACGCACGACAACATCAAAGCCCTCAAGCTGCTGCTCAGCCAGGTGCTACACTTCACCTGTACATCACACGTCGTTTCTGAATGGAGCTGCTCATGATCATCTGTAAACGCATTTAACAGGAAAACAACACTGAAATAAAACCACACGTGGAGACCTTGTACTTACGCTGAATAAACATTTATGCCCCACAGCTTGAAATTAAAAAGGAATCCTTGCTTTCAGCAAGAGACATCCTCAGCGAGCGAGCTACGAGCCTGTGGAATCGCCTGGGTTGTCCGGAGCCGGAAGGTGAGGCATTCCGAGAGGCTGCGATGAGCACTTTATCTGATGACATCAGACGGGTGAGAGTCTAACTCAGATGTCTTCACATATCAGGAGATCAGAACCCTCACACAGATCTGATCAATCTGTGGTGCATTTCCTCCTGCAGTGGAGGGACACAGTGGAACATCTGGAGGAACTGCAGAAGACTCAGCTGGAGCAGGTGATCGATAAGGTCCGACAGGAGCTCGTGGTTCTGTGGGACAAATGCATGTTCGGCCCAGAACAGAGAGAGAAGTTTCATCTTCACTTTTGTGATGGTAAGTTGCCATGGTTACAGGTGGTCATTTTATCAGAACAGTCGTCACTAGAGACATTAAAATGTCCATTGTGCTGTCGAGTAGATCATTTCACAGAGGAACTGCTGGCTGTACATGATGAAGAACTGCTGGGAATGAAGGTCTTCTATGAGGCAGCACAGCCAATACTGGAGGAGCTGGAGAAGTGGAAGAGGAACTGGGCTCTGTTTCAGGAATTTGAGGTTCTCACAAGCACCTCTGACCCCACGATTACACTTCACACTGACGTGACTTCCTGCATTAATATGTGTTTGTGTTGCCAGAGAAAAGCTGCAGATCCGAGTCGCTTCAGTAACAGAGGAGGGTCGTTACTTCGAGAGAGTAAAGACAGAGCCAAAGTGCAGAAACTGCTTCCAAAGGTTCCAGTTTTCAGTTTAAGAAACAAGAAATCAGTTATTTTGTGTCTAAAAGTTCAAAGTGACTGTCAAGTCACATAAAAACATTATAAAATTGGTCCGTATGTACTACAGTTCAGTTGTTCAGTTCAGAGCAACATGCAGGTATTATCAGGGTTGATGTTTCTGTTCAAAGTTCAGTTTAGCTGCAAAGCGACTTGAATTCATCCGATCGTCTAGTATTAATGAAGTGTGTGTTTGCGCACACAGCTGGAGGAGGAGCTGAGAGGCCGTGTGGAAGAATGGGAGAAACAGAAGAATTCCGTCTTCCTAGTGCACGGACAAAGAATCCTGGATTATATCGGCAACCAATGGGAAGAGCATCGCTTGCAGAAAGACAAGGAGAAGAGCGAACGGGTGAGTCACACTTCTTAGCTGTTTCTTCTGCAGTTTAAAAACGGCAGAAGGTCTGTAGACTCACAAGACATGAAGCAGCAGATGTGACTCCATCACTGAGCTTGAGTTACATATTGTTGTGACTTGTGTGTTCCAGTTGACAAAGAAAGCGGAAACCTCACAGTTTAAAACTCCGACGAAGAGAGCTCTCACGAGCTCGTGTGCCACCCCCACCCCCAAAAAAGTTAAAAAGGTACATAAAAACAGACATTTCAGTCAACAAACCAAAAAAAACGTTTTTCTAATTGTGTCATCACCTGTCTGTCAGCCGGCCAATCAGCTGGCTCCTCGCGTCGCCACAGGAAGCAGCATCAGCAGCGCCAGCAGCACTTCATCCACATTTCTGTGTGTGCCAGGAAGACCTCCACTGTCTGCAAAGGTAAAACACCCACCTGTCAATCAAACAGCCTCCTCTCAGCCCCGCTCAGAGCTCCACAACACGCAGGGTTCGAAGTACCTTCAACTAACACTAGGGGACACTGTCGCATAGCAACAAGAATCAAAGAACCAAAATTTGTAATAGCTGTAAGATGTTTGAACACAATGCTTAGTTCTATATTTAGAAAAAGAACAGCTGGGATACTGGGTAAGATATTGAACAGTGAATTCTGATATAAAGACACTCCAGATGCAAAATGATTATATTGATAATCCTAATTAAAAACATCCGCTAATCCAGCAAAATTATTGACTGTCGTTGCCGTCTCATAAGTGGCCTGATTGTTTGGCCTGGACAATATATCAGTCTATTTCTGTGCAGTGTATCTACACACTGTTGTTTGAAGGTTGTTTAATTGTTTGGGCCCAACAGAGAAACAAGACTGCTGAGAGCAGCTCTGTGTCACGGGCGCCGCTGCAGGACTTCAACAGTGAGAGTAAGACGACAGCGATGAGCTACTCTGACTTCACAGTAAGTCTGAACACTGGTCAGAGGACGTGTGTTCACTCCAGATGCAGCATCAGGGATTGGACACACGCTCGTTTGTGACCGCTAGAAACACAAGCTTGTTAACGAGTTATTATAATGATTAATTGACTAACGTGTTAAACGCTGTTGTGTTCTGTTTCTCCAGAACGAGCTCTCCAGAAAGGCCAGTTATGATGCTTTCCTCAACTCTACCGTTAGAGACATGCTCTGATCTGATCTCAGAACTGTTTGGTTTTTATGTTTTTATAAAGATCAGATCGCATGTAACCACGTCAGGACTGGATGAGAACCTCTCAGGTGTTTTTCCTCTCTAGATCAAACCAATGCAGTTTTCATTTCATTTATCCTTTATTTTAAAGTAGCACCACTAGTTTTTATTTTGTTCCTTTTTTCTTTCATGTCACTGTTTACGTGGACTATGTATATATTTACCTCATAAAAGGTCAATTCTTTGCATTACTCTGTACATACAGCACTTTTAATAAAAAAGCTTCTTTATACATTGTCAACTTTTTTTTTGAGAGGTCACGTGACTTCAAAACGTGGGCTGCTGTAAATCACACACAGATAATCGCTCAGCACTGGACATCACTTTCTCATACCTGTGTGTGTGTGTGTGTAATGCATTCAAATGGCAAAGATAGCCAAAGTTTGATTGCTTTATGAAACAAGCGAGTATGGCTAATGTTCAATACTGTAAATTGCAGAAATGAATCACCAGAACGGTTTTGTCGTAAGAAACGGCTTCATTACCGAACCAAATGAATTAAGTTTTGCTTTCAAAGCAATTTAACTTTGACATCTGGGTGATTTTAGAAAATCTTTGTCAATCTGCTCTCCACTTCAGGATCTGTGGGCGAGAGATCCAGAAAACAGAAGCTTATCAGTGTCAATAACATTTATTTTCGACCCTCCAAACTCGATCTGCTGTGAAAATTTTCAATTGAGGAAACGTGTCAACTAGCCCCAATGTTCTGGGAACATTCAAAACATAGAGTGCTTTAACGTTATTGCGTAACGTTATTGTTTTCAAACATTTTTTAAAATTCTGTTTGTTCCACTAACAACCAATAACATTTCTAGTATAGATAATATACTGTTAAACAAACGTAATATAAATGTTACTGCAAGAACATTTTTTTGATAACTTTAAGAGATCTTTGAGAGAACATCAGCCAACATCCCGAGAACATTTTTGCAAGTTTAGCAGAATCTAAAGCGCTTTATCTGTTACTCTGTATTATTTTCATCTAAATTTAGATCTGTTTAAGACAGATCATTAATATACCTTGTGTGTTTTCTCGTGAGATAACAGCGTTGATCTTATATTGTGATTTATTACTGTTACCTGTTAGATGATCAAGTTATGTCAGATTTCACAACTGATCAGAAATATGTTTTTATTTTGACACTCTTGGGCGAATGCGAAAATTGGATGGTATGCTGCTTTACACGACTTATCCTTCACATGTAATCCAAATACAACATCTGTTTTGTATTTGTGTGATTTGTGACCTAAATATATAAAAAAACCTCATGCTATAAATCTTCCTATAAACTATAAATCTTCCACAGATGGCTTCTGCTTTAATATTTGCTCTGTGGTCCCCGTTTCTCTTTTTTACGAGACAAAATTGATTTGAGATGTGACATTTGTCACCAGTCACTGTTCAATGCAATAATTTTGACTGTACTTGTTAACGGAAATATTTTCTTTTCTGACGGCTCATGGCGATAGGATTCAAAAAGGTGCAATTTCTGAAATCTTCCCTGTTCTGTATTACGTGTACATTTAATTTATTTCATGGCTGTCATTGTAAAAAATACAGATGTTCTTTTAATGGAAGTGTGACTTGCTTGTTACACAAAACATGTTCAAAGGCAAGAAAATACTACTAATGTGATATGTAAAAAACAGGAACAGAGACATTAGACAAGAGATCAAGACAGAAACGGTGAAAGCAGATGGTTTTTATGACGTACTTTATTAAGACCGTTTTACATGAATGTGGAGTGTTTAATTCGTCTGCAGATCTGTTATGATAAAGCTGTTTCTAGATCTGTCTATAGCTAATAGAAAATTAAAATAATGTAACCGCTTACAAAACTGAGAAATCGTGTTTGGAGGTGAACGTTTTCTCTTCTGTGTGTTGACTCGAGCAGTGGAGGTCCGCTCACACTACATTGAGGAGAAAGATCTCCTGGTCTCCTCTCTGGTTTGTACACAGATAACTCCGACACATACAGTACAAACTGACTCCATCTGAACTGAGTCAATCAGAACAGAAGCTTCCAGAGGTAGAGCCACATTCCAAACACATGAATATGTTTTCCATTCCGTATCATGAATGTGTACGCGAGCTGAACAGCTGATACATCAGTAGTGTAACAGGAAAAACGTTCCCAAGATCCTCGGAAAAAGAGGCATTTCTCCGCCACCAGAGAAACCGTACTGGAATGAACAAGATTCAGGAATTCCCGTGGTTATGATCTAAAACAGCGACGGCAAAGGAATGACTTCCAAAGTGAAGCCAGTCGGCAATTATCCGAAAATATAAAAGGGAAAGTTCTGAGAAAAGTCATTTCCGCCTCCTTTACAGTACTTCATAATTCCACTCTGTAGTAAACAACATTAAAAGCTATACAAAGGCATTGTGCATTACACAACCTGTACAGTACTGGACATGTTTTCTCCTACAACATTTTAAAATTAATCTGAATAACTTAAGTCCTGCTTCAAAGTGCAAATTTATTTTATGATTGGACCACGACGATGGAATGGAACGTTCTGTGTTGTACGTTTGCGAAAAAAAAGGTAAAAAAAAAGTGAGTACCAAGGTAAAAAACAAAATACATTTTTGCTGTCAAAGGCCTTTTAAATCGTTCTCATGAACATTCTTTTGGCTTTTAAAACCCTGTAAGGATTTTGTTTTAATAACATTTAAAGAACTGATGAGATTCTGTCACAATGAGATTCTGTCTTCAATGGACGTCAACAGGGGAAGGGTGGTCACTAAGATATCAGGTCCATTTGAAGTATAAGACACGGTCCATTTTCTCAGTGTGAATGAGAGGAAACTAAGAAAGAAATCACAGTAATAGCAACACGGTTTGGAATAAAGGAAGCATAATAAGTATAATGCTCGTGGTAAACCGTGCACGGCTGGGTTTAATGATGGAAACAAGGTCACTTCTTGTGTCGCGCGGCTCGCAACGAAAAATCCCTCACGTTTATTTCAAGTACTGCCTGTGAAAGATGAAACTGTGTGACCTGATGTCAGAACACACACGCAAGAAATGAAGAAAAACCGATACACAAATGAGGCCGCGCAAAGGATTGTGGGTAAGGGAATATGAATTCCTGTTATACTGACCGAGGGGAGGAACTGAGGTGGTGTTGTGTGTATGTGAAATGTTTGGGTAACAGTCTATTGGTTCCATGGGGTTCCATTATAAGGATCCATGGGGCCACAGGCGCTGCTGATTCGGTGGGCCGCGAGTGTGTTAGGATTTCTGCTGCTCCGCTGCTGGGGACGGAGGTGTGCTCTCGGGCTTCACAATCTGGTATGTGATGAGGTACTCCGGGTAGGCCTGTGAAAACCACATCAAATATCAACTGTCTTACAATATGAGTGTCGATATATAAGTAACTGCCTGCAGTTAAATCTCTCTCACCTGTTCTCCTCTGTAGATGACGTATTCAGCATAGGCTAAGCCGTTAACGCTGGGGCGACCGATGACGGAATGGTGACCCGGAGGGGCGTGGGCCATTTTCATGGCACTGAACTGCAAAAAGGATTTACCCAGAGTCACCCGACAGAAGAGCATCTGTCTGAAAAACAGCACAAAACACAATATAAAACACACAGCGCCACCATCTGGTCATATAAAGCAACTGCAATAATGACTGTGATGCTGCATCCACAACACTAGAGGTCAGCCAAGTCCACTGTTACAGCCAATTATTAAAAAATGAAAGTAACGAGCGCATCTGGAGTCAAATTAGATGTTCAAGAGAGAGAAATATACCTGTGACAGATATAACAGGACCGGTCTTTATGTGTGGGGCAGCCCGTCCCTCCTCCGATACCATAGACGTACTGGTTGCTTTTGGAGGAGTTTTCTGCAAAGTAGATTCCTGCTCCGAACATTCCCCCTATGTAAGCATGTCTCTCATCAAAGCCTTTATGGATGATGGCGTTGATGAATGGTGACCCTGCAGGAGGAAGAAAACACTTAATATTCTTCTGTAAAATCCAGAGAACTCAAATGTGTGAAAGAACAGAGTCTAAGTGGCAGGTCATTTATCTGGTGACTGTAAAATGAGGAGCGTCCCTAGCAGGGTACCGTGGAAAAGCATGCGCTCGTTGTGATGGTTGTGGTTCTCGTCCGAGATCTCCTTCTGTCTGTGTGAGTATCTTTCCCTCAGCTTCTTGTTCACCACCTTCTGAATCTGTTCGGAACCACATGACAAGGTTAATATAGTTAACTGACACAAAATGTCTGAAAATAACCTAAAAAAAGATATTTCAACTAAACTAAAAGGGCACTAAAACTATAACACACTGCTGTGTTATGGTATATTACACAAAATATTGTTATAATAAAATATTGATAGACTAAAACAAAAACAAAAATTAACTGAAAAGCTAAAACTGAACTAAACAATAAAAAGTAAAGCTAAAACTAAATCTTAATTTGAAATTAAAAACAGCAGGTGGACTGTCCGTTCAAATGTAAAACTGATTCAGATATGCGATTATGCAAATAAGCTCACCTTAATGATGTTATACTGGCTGAAAACCCCTCCTGCATTACCACCATCTCTGTGCTCTCTGATTGTGCTTTGCAGCTGTAAAACAAATGTTGTCACGTGTTATACGCGCCTGGCACAGGAGTGGCACTCGTTTACATTGTAACTGTTACTATATCATGTATTTTAGCTGTGGTGACCAATCACAATCCACTCTGAAATACATAACCAGTCCTAGCTTTCATTAGTAAACACATGCTTTAGAACCGAGGTCTCCGATCCATGTTTCTGGAGGTCCACAGAGCTGCAGAGTCTGTACTCCAGCACACCTGCCTGCCGGTCTGTCAGTCCCAAAGATCTTGATTAGCTTCAGGTGTGATTCATTATGAGCTGGAGCTGAACTCTGCAGCTCAGTGAACCTGCTTGGAGACCTCTGCTCCAGAAGAAAACACACGCTGATCTGGGCTCCACTTACCTCCTCCTCTACTGACTGAAACTCTTTGTCATCAGAGGCCAGGTCGATCAGCACAGTGCCCTGACCTGCACAGTGGAACGTCAGGTACGGGTTGGTACCTGTGGTTAAAGACATGAATAAATAAAGCTGTGAGGTGAATCAGCGCGCTGGGGTTTAGTTAGACACGGTTTGGACTAACCTTGCTGACCGCCCAGCAGCCTCTCAATGCCCTTGATAAGTTTGTGCCTGTGGCCGTATGCGTTGATTCCGATCTCCTTCAGCTCCTCATGTGCCATATCAGCCAGCACATCCAGGCTAATCTAATACAACAGATGGACACCAATCAGATTTAGAGAAGCCGTGGTAGTCCACCGCCACAACCAATCACAAGACAGCTGATAACAATCAAAGCAAGACGAGACCAATCGGACGTCTCTCTGAGGCTCTAATAAAAAGTGATTTATTTCAAGGCTGGTTTGGAATCAGTTCCAACAGCACAATTTCCCAGCTTGTTATGTGGAACTTCCTCCTACTGAGAAGATAAACGTAGCAGACGGTTTGGATGCACATTATCATGTGACTCATAATACAGATTCATTACTGCTGTGCCAGTATGAACGCGCCTCCTACGCAGAACATGCACACAAAAGCAAACACGCAGATGGTGAGGATGCTAGACTGCGAGGCGGAGAGCCGCATGGGCCCTGCTTATGTCTTTGGACCAACTGGACCCAACACAATACCACAACAGTTAACAAATATCCTTAAAATCAAACATGTGACTATTTAAATAATATATTGATAATAATACATAAACTATATAAGTTCGGTCTAAATTCAATGACTACTTGCCTGTCAGACTATGTATTTGCATACCTCCGCCCACCCTGTTCATGTACACAATCTTGTCATCAGTTTGTTGATGTGTATTGGAGGAGGCGTGGCTTTGGAGGGCACTCTGACCGGAGGACGGGTTTTTATACAATCAGAGCTAGCATGCCATTGCTAGCCTCTCCGAATTTGCCTACCCTACCTTCAACATCTTTCCCAGTGGCAGGAGAAACCTACATTTGAGGCAAAGTTTAAAGGCATGTGGAGATGCAGCACACGTACTGCAGACGTCTAACAGATGTAAATATTTAGCAAGCCGTTTTGATGGCGCTAATAAAACAAGTTGCCGTCTTGTCACTGCGTGAAGCTCAAATCAGACGCGTCTGATGACGGCAGCGCAGAGCGTGCGTGAGAGATCTGTGCCCTCCATCTCATTTCCACTATGTCTTTTAAAAATGACATTTTGTTGTTCCCTCCTCGTGCGTCATCACCCTCAGGCCCAGCGAGCCAGAATCAAAGGACGAGAAAGTAAATGAGTGAGTGAGTCAGTTTCTCTCACTACAGTCACAATCAGAGCCGATTTCAGCCCTTCTCATCCACAGCCCTTCCCAGCTGGTGGCCGCCGAGACCATTTCTGTTCATCTATGTGCAAATGAGCGCCGGATTTGGCACAGTGGGTCGATTGCGTCCTGCAGCTCGGCCGAGCGGAAGCAGAACAGCAGAAAAACAACAGAAGTTCTGAGTGCAGTGGAAGAGAGACAGAGGGGACTGTATTCATCAACAGAAGGGCCAGAAAGGTCAGTATCACCATAGATCTCTCCCACAATATAGAGAGGGACTGCCCAGCTTACAAGTTACAAAAAACATTTCTCTAACATTTCAAGTAAGTAACAGAAATGATAAAAATGCTATTTTAAAAGTTCTAGGAATGTTCAAAACTTTGATGACTTTGAGAAAACGTTTACATTAGTAAACATGAGTGTCAGTGGTTATCTGACACTAGGAATCAAAACTCACCTGTTCTCTCTCGAAAATATCCCGCAGATGCTCCAAACCCAAACTCTTCAGAAACTGACCGATGTTCATATCCAGAATTGTAACTACAGGAACAAAACATTGCTTACATAAATTATATTTACAGATATTTACAGCTCCTGCAGAATCTCCAACGTTTAATCAAAAATATTTTGTTTACATATATTTGACAAGACAAAATAACGAATGTCTTTAAGTTTAAGTCGGTTTAAGTTTACATTCCTGTTGGTTTTTAATACTGCGATTTCAGTTTCCTGTTTTCCATCATTGTTTGTGAGTTTTGTGATTGTGTAGGTAAAGACATTTAAATGTCTCTGTACAGCGGCTGTATGAGGTCAAGATGCAGTTTAACACTTGGGACGGTTCTAGGACTCAAAAACTGTCACAGAACTGCAAACCACTGATCACACATAAAACACTCACCTGCGATGAGTGTCAACACACCGCATCAGATGGACATTTTCAAACATGTGGAATTATTATTTTGTCTTTAGGAAATATTTGTATCCCTAAAATGCACAAAATCATATAAAAACATCACTATAAAGTCAGCGGTCTACTTACTCTCTCCCTCCTTCCTTTCTGATCCAGTGGCTCCATCAGCAGGGCCCGAGGCCCCGGGTACAGCCAGCTCTGCCAGGGGCCCGGCCAGATTGTCTATGCTGCTGGCAGCAGACAGGCAGGAGGGTGTAGAAGCCGGAGATATGACAGAGGCACTGACAACTGTAGCCTGAGGCTTGAAACAGCTGGGCAGGGCTTCAGGAGGCATGGCGTCCGTCAGCAGAGCCCGGATGTCATCAGCCTGATGGTTCGAGAAAAAAATACACTGAGCAGGTGCACAAAGAACAAAAACTGGATCTGATTGGTTTTAAATGGAACATGGTAAGCAGCATATTAGATAATCAGCTTGAAGGAAAGAATAAGCCATGTGACATTAGTCTGGCGCCTTAGCCTAAAAATGGACAATAAAAGCCAGGAACAGACGTGTTATTAACACCCAGCATGTGTTCAGTCACAAGAGCCCAATTACTAAAGGTTACAGCAGATTTACCAGGCGCTCTGCACAAGCTGGAACTGCACAGGAGATACGGTCTTAAACAGCTCAGCTTATGCGTTCAGAAGATAAACGTTCCAATTTTTCAGGATGTTCTTAAACCCGAGCCAGCAGACCGACAGAAAACAGTCCTATAGTGTTTACGACTTTTATAGGTCGGTACTTCAGAAGTCAAGCTGGTTTAAACAGAGAAAAGCTTTCATCATTCACTCAGGCTCATGTCATTCCAACCCTGTTTGACTTTTCTCTTCTGTGGAACACAGATATTTGGAGAAATGTCTCAGTGGTTTTGTGTTCATACAATGGAAGTCAATGGGTACCACTGTTGTTTGTTACTTTAGTTTATCGTCTTTTCTGTTTCTCAGAAAAGGTCGAGTAAATGATGGAAGAGTTTTCATTTTTGGGTGAACTTTCCCTTTAAGTTGGTCTACAATGTATGTTTTATCGGTTTCATCTCACCTCTGGTACTTCAGTTACACATAATACGTTTTTGTATCACTGAATTGTGGTGATACAAATACATGTGCCTAAGCGTGAATAGGATTAGATGGTTACCGTGGCGAGGTCCAGTGGTGTCTGGCCCTCCTGGTTCTTCATGGTGGGGTCGGCCCCGTGAGCCAGCAGCAAAGCGCAGAGCTGCGTTCGGCCCTTCTGCGCGGCCTCGTGGAGGGGAGTGAATGCCCATTTATCAGTGGCATTTACGCAGGTGTTGTACTTGATCAGCAGGGCGGCGATATCGACATGCTGAGAGAAATAAACGTAGACTTATTAACCATCAAAATGACTGTTGCTTTAACACCAGCTTCTGGCCAATCAGCAGAGAGCCGGCCACCTGTCACCCCCACCACAGCCAATCAGAAGCTCCCAGCTGAAGCAGATTTTAGGTTTGCTTCAGTTCTTGTCTGGTTTTCAGCAACACACAAATGGATTATTCAGCATTTACGTCTGTTTACATCTACGTAAAGTTCCCAGCCACACCTCACTCGATACTGAAGGCTTGACACTACAGATGTCTGTATGTAGATGTCCTTCACGCGTAGATACTGACTGTACATCTTTCGGTTTAATCTGTATTTGTTGCTGTACTCACTCCGTACGAGGCTGCGTTGTGGAGGGGAATAAGGCCGCCTTTGTCCTGTGCGTTGACATCCGCGCCATGCTCCAGTAAATAATCTGCGACCTCCAGATTATTATAGCCAGCTGTCAAGAAACACACGCGGAGAATGTACATAAACAACATCTATAACCCACGAACCGTCTGCTATCACCAAACTCAAATCACTACAGCATATCGTGTTTGTTGTCTTTGTAGTGAGCATTTTAAGGTATCATACACACTCCTGACGCAGAGTCAGTTTTAAAAGGTGGGCAGCTTAATAATGCTGCCTGATAAGATGCAGCATCACCTGTACTCTTCACAAAGAGGAACAATCCCACAATGCATTGCAACAAGCAGTCACGCCCAAGATGGCAAACGTGAGAGAAAGATAATGTATAAATTATAGCATACATTTTAAATAAAATGTACTGAATACTGAAAAAAATGAATAAAAATAGCTAAAAAAACATACCCAAAATATGCATGTAGAAAATTCTATCTACCGTTTTAAAAGTGCTCTATGGTTTTTGATTCTTTACCCACAAAAAGCCATTTTCATATAGTGTATTCTATTTATCTTGGATTGACAGAAACAATTATTGTACATTTATAAAATGTTTTTATAAACACAAGAACACTCATGAACAGGACAGGAGGGGCTGATGTAAGGGATTATTCTGAATAAGTTTTATCCATACCGAGAATATTGTACTGCATGTAAACGCTGGTGCTGCTTCGAAAGATTTAGACTAGATTTAGTTTTAATATTTGTCAGAGACACCTCTGAATCTCCGCCTGGAAGCCAAGATTACACAGAGCTCAGAAATGGATGAGAGCCGAGATCTAATTCAACATGTCCCGTTTTTTCCTGCCTTAACTTACACACAGCTCCACTGCTTTTGTAGAGACGTGATTCTCTGGCTGGCGGTACAGCTTGATTTTTCCATTTAAAAGAGAGAAGCCGCTCTCATTTCTGTGTTGAATGCGACAGCTCGGATGCTGGAAATAATTCGTTACCTGCCAGGTGCAGGGGAGTGGAATTGCGTCCCTGCGTGTCTCTGCAGTTGATGTTCTCCAAGCTGCACAGTTTTTGGACCCGCGCCAGACAGCCTTTTTTGGCGGCGTCCAGAAGCGCCGCGTCTCCTCTCAGCAAGTCCTGGATATCTGTGTCACCCTCCTTCACAGTGTCCAATGGAGTGTTTCCATCCCGGTTCTTCTTGGTGGTATCTGCTCCATGCTGATGGAGAGGAGAACATCAGGATGAACATAAACACTGAGGGAACTAGTATGCAAAACACACTTTTAAATGGCATTTGAACACAGATGTGTGTCCCCCAGTGTGTGTAACAACAACCAGCCTATTATAGTAAAAATCCATCCACTGCTTTTTATATAATCCAGATAAATGAGAAACAGTGTCTGAACACGAGTTCCTCACAGTTTTTGAAGCACTCAGTGGCAGTAACCTGAGGTGCGAGGAAAACAGACAGCATTAAACTCGACGCTCGTCTGCTCTACAGTAAAGTCTACAAGACTTCCCACTGCATTTAAAAATCCATGAATCACTTCAAACTACATCAGACATCTCAGAACAGAGATATCACCTGAATGAACAAGTACGCCAAACGACGTGATGTGGAACTGATTCAGCAGTGTTTTCTGTGTGCACTTGTGAGTTTGTCAACATCTCTGTGGGACGAGTTACCTTCAGCAGCAGCTTGCAGATCTCGTATTTGCCCTTCGCCGCAGCCTCATGCAATGGGGTGAATTTCCACAGGTCGGCCACGTTTACCGAAGCGCCGTGCCTGACCAAAAGTTCCGCCACCTCGTAATGGCCGTACGAGCAGGCGTTATGCAGAGGCACCAAACCGCTGATGGCAGAGGAGAGAGAAAACGGGAGATAGTCACAGTAAGACGAATGGTGACAGGAACATTATGGATGATCTCTAACTGCTGGAAAAACCGTGAGCAGAATTTTAATCGACCCAACTTGACTAAAACTGAATTTCAGATAAACAGCAGCCCGCGGCCGCGCTCACCCTTTATCTTTGGCGTGGACGTCGGCGCCGTGGTGCAGCAGGTACTCCACCACGGTCACGCGGTTGTAGCCGGCGGCGAAGTGAAGTGGCGTGGAGTGACGACCTTCAAGGTCTCGACAGTTCACATTCTGAGCGGAGCAGAGCTGCTGTACACAACAAACAAATGATGAGCGGAGTTTGCAAACAGATCAGCTATATAAAAGTAAGCTAATAAAGTAAGATGACATAGCGATTGAGTATTTAAATACAAACACCAATTTCATTAATAGTTGATATTTGCTTTGAATAGTTTACCAGGCCAGAATTATGAGGAGCAACAGTGTAGATTCTGATTAATTGTGTGACAAAACTCAAATGAGTGCTATGATCTAATTAGTTCTAATTAGTACGCATAACGAGGCTCCCAGATAACGATCCCATCCAGACGTTTACAATCAAACTCTCTTCAAGCTAACGTTACCAATCAAACATTTTGGGGTTGTTTGACAGGATTCATATTTTTTATGAACACAAACACAGAGGCTGACATCTCTGGATGATGTAAACAGATAAACAGTAATACTGCTACCAGCATACAATCTGACGTTCAACTGGCTTTGAATTTGTGGCTAAATGCTGTGAATGTGTTGCACAAGTGGCGCTTCAACAGTGTTTTCAAGAGGATGAATGTAGACACGAGACTTTATTGAGAGGGTTTAACAGCGCTGTGTGTACTGCATGCAAAACACAACAGTGTGGTGTCTAAAGTTACCCCCTTCAAACTCTGCTACTACAACAAACATTAAAGCTAAAAACGTTTTTTCTAGAGTAATCTAGAATCAACCAGAATCAAAAACATCTCTCACCTTCACAGTATCCAAATCTCCTGCTTTAGCTGCTTCTAAGAGTCTGTAATCCACGTCTGAGTTCCTCACTGGAATGTTTTCTAACAGACACAAAGAACGATACTGTAAATGTACGTACAGTCATTCAGAACATCTACATACACACGCCTGACAGAAGCCCAAACCTGAATGTTCGTCCGTACCGTTCAGGATCTGCTGCACGGCTTCATTGCCCATCTGCGCTGCAGTGAAGCCCTGCAGAGAGATGATGGCAGGGTCGGCTCCGTAACTCAACAGCAGCCTGCAGGTCTGCAAGTGTCCGGCCAGAGCGGCCCGATGCAGCGCCGTCTGACCCAGAGTATCAACTGCATTGATCTACACACACACACACACACACACACGTCTAAAACTGGACGTTACATTCCTTAAACTTTATTTTGAAAGTTTTTTTATTTAACCTTTAGTTTTTGTTACTTACCGGAAACATTACGGAACATTCATGCAATATAAAATTGTTAGCCGGGTGGTCTTTTCGCTAAAGAACAGCTGATCATTTCTGATGAGAGCTGAATGCTGATCAGTTAGTCGATATTAATCTTTCTAAAAGAGCTCCATTGGTCTGGAAGTCTTTTATTCTCTCTGCACTGTAGAGCTGCGATCATGACATGACTGATGTAGCTCATAAACAGCCTCCGGTTGATCTGACACAGCCCAGCTGTGAGACTGAGGTGACGGTCTGTTTACCTGTTCACCAGAAAAATAACTTACCCAGCACTGACACGGTCTTCTCATGTGTGCAAGACTAACTTTAAAAATGCGTTTAAGAAATATAACTGGCCCACCGCAGAGAGGTTTAAATACACTGGGGACAGTTGAATAGCTATCAGATACTAAAGATACATCAGATATGTTGGATTGTGGAACTAGGTATCAGGTATGTGTGTGAACAGTAAATACAGGCATGTGTGACATCTTCATAGGCAGCAGACGTACCTTCGCCCCGTGTTTCTGCAGCACCTCCAGGATGTCGTTGTGTGCTCGCTCTGCTGCCACATGGAGAGGCGTCATGAAGCTGCTCGTGGAGAAACCAGACGACACAGAGAAGACCACAGATGAGTTGAGACCAACAGTCTTCAGTGGATAAACCCGATCAACTCAACGGCTCATGTACTCACTCTTTGTTCTTTTCGTTGACACTTGCTCCTTTCCGCAGCAGCAGTTCAGCTACTTGCTTCCTTTTTGGGTGAGGCGAGGCCACGGCACAGTGCTGAAACACAAGATATATGTTTATATAACAATACCAAATTCTTAAAGGGACAGTAGACCTCACAAACATTGTCATCATTTATTCCACACCTGTCTGACTTTTTTCATTGTTCTATTGAACACAAAAACACACAATTTTTGGAGAGCTCATGAGGAAAGGAGCCATGAAAAGATCTTTTGAGGGCAACATGAGGACAAGTAAATAATGACAGAACTTTCTTAAAGAAGAAAGTAAATAATGGGGGCAAGTAAATGTTGACAACATTTTGGGGTGACTGTCCCTTTAAAATCTCAGTTTAACCTCATGATCTCTCCGTCACATGATCTTTGAAGTTAATCCGTAGGAGCTCACCAGTGCTGCCTCGTGCGTCTGCGGGTGCTTGAAGTTGATGATCTCCAGAGCGAGGCTCTTCTTCATCTTCGTCACGTCTGCCTCTCGTGCGGCCTGGAGCAGAGAGTTCCCCTTAAACTCATCTGGATGCGAGGACAGCAGAGAACATTCAGAGAGATGATGCAAGACGCTCCGACACGAGTGAAGTATGGAAAAGAACACTGATCTGTACCTGCTTCATACTTTTGTTCATTTTTAACCTGAAAAGTTCTGAACTGCAGCTTTAAGACACCACCACCTCCACCAACCTTAACCGAGAAAGTCACATATGCAGAAAATAAACGTACATGTGAGTCTCTCTTTGAGTTCCGGGGTGGGGGCCATGTCCACCGAGCTCTTCCCATGGCAGTTGACCAAAGTGGGGTCCGCTCCGTGACTCAGCAGCAGCGAACAAACCTCCACGCGGTTCTTAGAGGCAGCCTCGTGCAAAGGTGTGAACTGCCAGAGGTCCATGGCGTTGACGCAAGCGCCGTGCTGCAGAGAAACGTTCAAGCTGAGATGAGGACTGAATCACAAGAAAGCCACAGGTCACTTTCAGGTGGTTGAGAACACTGCACGGTTCTACTTGAGAGGCTAAAGGGAGTTTCAGAATCAATTATGAATTTCTATCTACTGGGGAACCTGCTCTGTGGGACACTGTGGGAACAGAATATATAATGTTTTATAAAATGGCAGCTTTCCAAAAGCGAGACATCAACTTGCTCTCGGAGGCAAGGGCAAGTTGTATGAAAAGATTAAAGGGATAGTTCTCCAAAAAATGACAATTCTGTTGTCATTTACTCACCTTCGGCAAACACAGAACATGATATTTAGCAGGATATTCCCGTCGCCCATTTCCATGCAATAAAATTATTTGGCACATTTTTGTGGTTGACACCCCCGCTCACCATTTGCACCCCTAGGCAGCATTTAATGTTGCGTGAACTTTGCGTTTCATTAAAGGTTTGGAATGACTTGTGGAGACGTGAACAATGAGGACATTTTTGGGTGGACTATCCTTTTAAAAACACATCTCGAGTGAGAGCTTTCAAACGGGCACTTTACAAGTCAAAAGCTTGAAGTGAGAAGAGTGCGCTTCTGAGCATGAAGATCGCAACCACAACAACGATAAAACTTCAAGATACGATTGCAAAAACACTCTGGGTATGATAAAAAGATAATTGTCTTTTGGATCAATGGACAGCATGTTTAATCTGATCTAATGATTTTCAGAGCTTAAGAAGATCTGAGGAGCTGCTGATATGGTCATACGTTCTCCTGGGGGCAGGAGCACAGTGTGTACACCTGACTTCAGACTTTGTTTTGGAGACAGGTGGGCTGCTCCGCAGGGCTCCTCTCTGCTCTGCTCTGTTGACACAGCAAGCGTGCTGGAACACAGTGAATGTGGCACGCGGCGTAACAGATTCGCAAATCAAAGAAAGCCATTCGAGCTGAAGGCCATATTCTGTGGAACCACTGGCTCAAGGGAGAGCAGTTTTCTGCACTGAAACAAAATAAACCGGGACAGGAAATGCAGAAATGGAGAATGTCCAGAGTGTGACCCTCTACCCTGGATAAAACATGCTGGGCTGTGAAATCAATGCAGCTCGCCAGACACAACACAACAATTTTCCAACGAATCCTCCGGCCAAAATCTCGGCATTATCAAAACCACCTTCGGCAGTTCGTACCTTCAGCAGTAGCTCTGTAACCTCATAGTGTCCATACGAGCAGGCGTTGTGCAGAGGAACAAGACCACTACAAATGAAAAGAACAGCAAAATCACAACTCTTGCCACTTGAGGGTTCGTTTACATGAAAGCGATGTAGCGCAAAAGGGAAAGTTTTTCCTTACTACACACGTAACATGTCATGCGCTTGACATCATCATTTTCACTTTGTCATCAGTTTGTGCTTTTGTCATTTACACAAAAACAAAATGGTTTCAAAAACTCATTTTGAAGGTTTTCAGGTCCCCAAAACAATGTTGTCGTGTAAACAAACAGCCAAAACGCTTACAACATTTTCCGTTTTTGGTTGTCACGTAAACATTTCCTTAGACACATGATGCTCTGTTATACAAAAGTTATAAGTTAACTTAAAAACAACTTTTTTTATAACTTATATAAAACAATAAAAAAAGAGACAGACGTACCCTTTATCTTTAGCGTGAACATCAGCCCCATGCTGGAGCAGAAGCTGAACTATACGGACCCGGTTGTATCCAGCCGCCAGATGCAGAGGTGTGGACTACAGGAAAGAACAGAGGTAAACAATAATTACAGGCAAAAATACTTCAAAACTGTCTAAAAAGAGCTAAAGAGTTCCCTCTCTGAAACAGTGACAAGAAGTGCCTTTCTCTCTGTTACGCTTCTTAGAAAGTATTAATGCAGCCGTTGTCCTTTTTTCTGATACCAGGCTAGCCGGGGACCAATGGAGGTCCTGGTCTGTTGAACATGTGAGGGGTGTCTCCTCCAAAAACAAGCCGGGCTCATGACTGAACTTTGCCGTAAGGAAGTCACACTTCATTGTAGCTGAGTGTCTCGTGAGCCCGCCTGACCATCCAACTCTGTCTTACTGAGACTGTAAGTGTCAAAACACATGCTAACGTTCTGCTAACGTTAGAAGAATAGCCTACACAACCCCATACATCTGCGTACAGAATGCACACAGCTGTCTGACTGTTCTGAAATCTCACATCACATGTATGTTGATGAAACAGGGTGAAGATAGTTATTGTGAGAGCTAATTAAAAACACTGACGGATATTTAACAAAATGACACAAGCAGGAAGTGAAATGAAAGCGATGGAACGGCAATAGTAAATATTTGCTCAAACATCAAACCAAAACATAATCAGATCATTAACTTTTACATGTCAAGCGTTCATGTTTTCAACACTCAGGAGCAAAAGAGAAAACAAGACAATCGAACACAATCAAATGAAACGAGGCTCAGGTGGCACGCAAGAGTACACGTGACACTGATGTGCTGAAGTGAGGACCATGTGTGTCTCCTGCTTTAGACACAAAGCATTCACCATACAGCTGAAAACACACCCACAGTGAATAAAATCCATGAGTGATCAAAGAATCAAACTTCAAACTGTGCTATTCTGTTGCAACAATGATGACAATAATGCAGTGACGAGCTTTTGGAGACATGCACACCACCTGGAGGTCATGACACACAAGAAACAAACCGCATGTGAGTGATAGGGATGAACCAGGTGATATGCTATGCCTCCGTTTTGAGACAGAGGGCTGACACCAGAGTTTCCCCGCTGACACCTGCACCCAGTTCCCGTTCATACAGCCGCAGTGAGTGAGTGAGGATAACCAAATCAAAACACACACATCATGAAAGGTGTTAAAACCACAAATTAATGAATCTGATGTAAAATAAAAGGTAAGAAAAACCAAAAGAAAATATAACAAGAGCCCAGAACCTTTACTGAAAAACAACTTACCAGCATTTTTTGCGACGCCGACTGATAAACAACATCGGCAGAATGACAAATAAAAACAAACAAACAAAACACAATGGCACAATGAGAGCGCTGTGTGACTCTGAGTTCTTGTCTTTTATACTGTATGTTTTTGTGGGACACATGACTCTGTCATTAAACTCAACGCACAGAGCGCCTGTAGACACACAGAATGGCTGCGCTGCACCGATGCGAACCGACATGACTTTAACACTGTACGTGAATGTAAACTGTGAGTTCATCATTCTCTTGACTCGTCTGATAGAAGAGTTGGTGTCCATTCAATGGTGCTCAACTAAAACACATTCAGGCGATCTACTGACGCGAGCTCTGATCATCCACTGAATTTATCCGTATAAAAAGACAACAACAGCAGATGAAACAAACAATGATAACAATAGAAGGCAGACAAAACTCACTGCTCATTTCAAGTAATCAAAAAACAAACAACAGCGAGTTAATGCTTAATTCTGACCATGTACATCAACTAATTTTTCAAATTAAATTTTTTAGCCATTGTCATAAGAGTGTTTTTTATCAGTGTAGAAATATCCCTTTGTGTTTCTCTCCTCTTGTTTTGCCATGACGGAATTGTGACCTGTAACCATACCAACGGTGAGTGCTTCTCCATGGCTGTTGCCATGACTGCGGTACATGCTTTAACTAGCGTCAAGTCTGTACGGATGGAGTGAAAACACTGTGCTACTCGGTTAACTAATGTATTTAACTAATGTAATGTATTTAGTGTATTTTACATACCGAGAGAATCAATTACCCCCCCACAAAAGAAAGAAATTACCCCACTCCAATCCCACAAAGCTTCTTATTGCATGATGTAGTTTTGCTTCTTAAAGGAATATTCCAGCCAAAAATTAAACATTCTCCAACTTTTACTCGCCCTCATGTCCTTTCAAACCTTTCAATTTTTTCTTCTGAGGAACACAAAAGAAGATATTCTGAAGTACGTTGGTAACCAAACAACAGTGACACCCATTGGCTTCCATTGTATGGACACAAAACCCACTGAGACATTTCTAAAAATATCTTCTTTTGTGTTCCACAGAATAAAAACAATCTATGCAGGTTGTGCAATTAAATGACTGAAAAATTGTCATTTTTGTAACTAAAGCTCAAAGAAACTAACTCAGCTCAATTCTTCTGTCCCAATCACACCCCACTGAAGGCATTCCCAATGGACCACAGAAGGCGTTAACCACTGTGTCAGATGGGATGCCATTTCGAATCGTGCTGTCGAAGTTTTCCCACGAGTCTGTTACTGTAAAGCAGAGACAAATAGTTGAGCGATAATTAACTGAAATGAAGTCTGTGTGTGCGAGTGAGAATCAGAGAAATGGAGATAAATGCAGGCGGGAAACACAACAAGCGATTCATGTGCAGCAAAGTGCTGTTCATTCCCTCCACCTAAGTTCATACGGGGACATGGATTCAGCGCACACAGAGAACTGAGAACAGACGCTGAAACAGATACCACATAATTCTTAATCTCCAGAAATATGGAAATGAAATAAAACAGAAACGTTTTTAACAGGAGTCACTGTGCCAACTGCATGTCTGTCGCTTTATCTCTGGAGGCAGGAGGCTGCTTCAATTAGATGTCTTATCAACAGGCCCGCACAGAACTCCACAGACAGCCCTGCAGGTTTCCATTGGAACGTCTGTCATTCACAAATTTCCATGCCTTTCCTTTTTTATTACATCAAAATTGGAAAAACTGTGATTTTTAGTGCACATCTATAAGCTTTGAGGTCATCAAACGACAGTTTACACAAATGTGTAAAGTTTACAAAAACATTTAGCAGATACACAAAGTTTCTCTACTGGAAGCAGGAACGTGGCATGAGTCGAGGTGATGCACTTTATAATTGCCTTATAATACTTCGTGCCTGCATGATTTCATAAGCAATCAATGCTCTCGAAAGCAAAGCCAGCCCTTCAGAGCAAGACGGCTGTCTGGAGTACAGCGGAATCCAGAGCAGAGCAAATCAGCTAACTCCCTACATCATTCTCCTCCAGCTGAAAGCTGCAATACATTACGCCATATAAACAGATCTGTTTCACAATCCCTCCCAGACTGATAATAAAAACCTCAATGGATCGATGACCTCCAGTGTGCTGGCACGGACAAGAGCTACCCTGTTCCAAAAACTCAACCATCAGCCTACAGAGGAAACATTGCAGAAGTACAAGTGTCTCTACAAGTGTACTAGTGACTCACAGCGGCCTGCAAGTCAACAAAAGCCAATCTCAGACACATCAGCACAAAGCCCACACTCCTCACATGCTCTCCTCACGCTGTTTCAAAACACAAGAAAAATGTAAAGTAGCATTTTCTGACATGACACAAAAACCAACATTCTGATGAAAAGGAACAACAGTGATGGGTCAGTTCAGACAAACGCTGAGAAAAGTAACAGGTAAAACATACAACACTGTCTTTCTACGGGCTTCTGTGTTCTGCACAGTAGCCAGATGAGAATCTAAAGTGCATATGACATCAGAGACACTGAGGAGTGCAGAGGGCAGCTGCCAAACTCTTCTCAAAATGTTTGCAAAAGCAGACGAGAAAAAACATTCAGGGAGCAGGCCTGGGAAATCAGTCAATATTCAATAAATATGCATGAGGACGACACACAGAACTGGCTAAGAGCAGTTTCTCTGAACCAAGCCCTTGATCTCATGGAGAGATCTTCTGAAGCTGTCTGGTCCTGTGACATAAACACTGAAAAAACAGGAAATTTTAACACCGTCTGGCACGGGCTGCTGCCGAAACATCAGATGTTTGTGTAGGGAAGATCTTTACAAACACAACTTGTTAATTCCATATGCGTCACTGGACTAACAGGGTACTTGCTTTAATCTTGGATCTGAATGGAAGCAAGTCATATCTGTGTAACGTGGAGAAGACATTTCTGTGAACCTCAAACAAGCTGATAAGTACAAACTTTGAGGCCCGAATTTAATGCAAAAGAGCACCAGCACAAACTAGCCTAATTAAACGGTAAACAGCTTTGAATGATATACTTGACTTAAATAAACCAATTAAACCGGAATCCACAGTCGTGCTGCTCAGTCTCAGTATTAACTCTAAACACTCTCCATATTCATTTTTATTTCGTGACATTTCTTAAACGGCTAAATTAGCTCGGCACAATGAGGCACACGTCTCTATAAACTGTACTTCCAAACGTGCTGTGGAGTGGTGAGGTGAAAATAACTGGTACTTACATTCGTGTTAAATAGTCATATTTAAAGCTGCAATACGTCACTTTTTGGGGTTTAAAACGAACAAAAATCTGTTGCTTTTGCAATTACGTGATCTGTTTACAAAGTGGTCTTCTAATCTCACCTCGAATCATAACAGTAAGTTTATAACAATGATTTATAATTTAAGCTGTCGGGTCCAAATTCCTGAGAAATGTCAGCTTGGCTTCATTTGAGTTCAACATACGCACTAAAAAGCATGTGATGTAACCAGCGATTCGACCAGCTCAGACACGTTTGAAGCGGTTAGCGCTCTTACCTTGCGACCGTCGCTGGCGTGGCAGTTGACGTTTAGCGCCGTCAGCAGGGCCATGAGCTTCTCCTCGTTTCCACTCCTGAGGCAAAACAGCATATTACAACATTATTAGAACGCAACCAGAAAATACAGAAAACTTGTATTAAAAAAACTGAAGAAAGGTTCTATAAGCCAAGTGGCACATTAGCGTTTAGCGTAAGCTCTTACACTTGAGCAAGAGCCTGGCTCTCTTAAACCTACATGAAATGAAGCCCCATTTTACTAAAGATGTGCCCAGTGCCAAAGAAAGCTTACACTAAACACTGACTTCTGCCTGAAAAACCCATTTATTCCTGAAAATGTCGTGTACATATTTCCTGTAATTTCTGCTTGTATCCTATTAAAAAAAGAGACTGAAAAATAAATAAGGAAGCTCATTAAAATTTGCTGAA
>JAZGTJ010001684.1:41198-51695 GCA_036877575.1 Botia almorhae | reverse complement strand
GTAGAAATGACAGAGTCTGCTTATTTACCCCAGATGAAGTTATATTAAGCACCATTACTTCAAAAGAGTTGTAATTAAAGTTAGATTTTTGGGCAGCTATAAAAGTATTCGTATAAAGTGCAGCAACACCTCCCCCTTTGCCTTTAGGCTGAGGCTCATGCTTATAACAGTAATTTTGGGGGATTGACTCATTTAACGTAATATAATCGTCTTGTTTTAGCCATGTTTCTGTCAAGCAGAGCACATCTAGGTTTTGATCTGTGATTAAATCCTTAATAAAAAGTGCTTTTGTAGAGAGAGCCCTAATATTCAGCAAGCCAAGCTTTATTAATTGTTTGTCTCTATTTTGTACCTTTTTTGTTTGTTTAACATTGATTAAATTACCATATAGTTTTTTTGTATTTGTTTTTTGTATTTACCAGTCCAGGGGACAGACACAGTTTCTATATTATAATATTTAGGTGATTCTATGTGTTGCAAATTATGTGACATCTGTGGCATGTGATGGCTGGCAAACAGTTGGTCAGTCTGCTTCCTGACCTGGGCCCCAGTTAGTGAAATATTAGTATTATTAGTACGACTATATGCCAAATTTCTGGATAAACGAGCAGCCCCAGCCCTAGAGGGATGGAGACCATCTCTTTTCAACAGGTCAGTTCTGCCCCAAAAACGTTTCCAATTATCTATGTAGCCTATATTATTCTGTGGACACCACTTAGAGAACCAGCCATTTAGTAATGACAGTCTGCTATGTATTTCGTCACCATGATAAGCAGGGAGGGAGCTGGTAAGCACACTAGGAGACCTTAGAGTGACAGCTGAGACTTCTCCGTTGGGTCAGTCTCCCAGTCCTCTACGGTGTTGATGTCTAAGCTGCCAGGTGGTAGACCCCATCGGGGTCATCATTTTTTTTTTGGCTTTCTGGATAAGGATTGGATGTCGATCGCTGCATTGGAGAGTGGGCTGCTCTCCTCTGAGCCTGAGAATGACGCGGGACTCACCCCTTTGGGGGAGGGTTGTTTATGCAGACTCCAACTCTGAGTTGAAGGCCGTGCTTGCCCGGGCAGCTGCTGCCATTGGACTGGAGTGGAATTCTCCACCCAGTCCAGGGCGCTCGCGGCTGGATGATTGGTTCCTGGGGGCCACTCGGGAAGCCCATCCCCGCCCCAGTGCCTTTCTTCCCGGAGGTGCATATAAAGGTTTAGAAGTCGGGGAAGGCACCTTTTGCTGCCTGAAGCCACTTCTACTCTCACTACCCTCAATGGGGCGGGCTGCCAAGGGGTATGCAGATTCCACAGGTGGAGCGTGCAGTTGCGGTACACCTGTGCCCACAAAATGCTGCCACCTGGAGGGATCGCCCACATCTCCCGTCCAGAGCCTGTAAGACCACGACAGCGCTTGCTGCCAAGGCTTACCGTGCTGCTGGACAGGCAGCCTCCGCCCTGCATGCCATGGCCATCCTGCAGGTTCACCAGGCCAAGGCACTTAAGCAGCTCCACGAGGGTAGTTCTGAGCCAGGGTTAATGCAGAAGCTGCACACGGCGACTGACCTCGCCCTTCAGGCAACGAAAGTCACAGCGCGGGCCCTGACCCAGACGATGTCCACCTTGGTGGTCCAGGAACGCCACCTGTGGCTAAACCTTGCGAGAATGCGGGATACAGACAATGTCTGTTTTCTTGATGCCCCCATGTCCCAAGGTGGCCTTTTCGGTGACACTGTTGAGGTCTTTGCCCAGCAGTTCTCGGCAGTTCAGAAGCAGACGGAGGCCATCCGGCACATCCTCCCTAGGCGTGATCCCACCTTTGCGTCACGGCCTGGCCCCTCATCTGCCCGGGGCTGAGGCGCAGCCCCGTCCCCGTCAAAGAGCCAGCCGCAGGAAGTCGACACCCACTCCTCAGGCCCCTGACAAGCCCTCCAAAAAATGGCTAAGTGGCCCTGAGTTGCATCGCCCGGAGGGCAGGGGGACTGCTCGTTTTCAGGAGGTGGTGACAGCACCGCTCCTTTCCCCGGTGGAGGGCCAGATGGAGAATCTTTTGTTTTCTTTTGTTCCACCGCCAGGCAACCGATTCCCTCCATTTTCAATAAAAGAACAGTTTTCCCACCCTCTGGGCCAAATTGGATGCTGCCCGACGGTGAGAGATTCATTGCTTCCTCACTCCTAGGCCTGTCCTTCGCCAAGGCAGGTGAGGTTGCATTTGCAGGACGTGTTGCCTTCTCACGCACCTCCCACCTCCCGGTCGGGGCTAGTTGCTCAGCCTCTTCTGCGGCTTGAGTCTGGCCCTGGCACCTCTTCGGGCACTTCTCTCGCCCCCTTGGCACCACTTGCACCTTGGCTAGTGCTCCCCAGCCCGTCTCGTTGGCTCCTGCGTACGATCAGACTCGGCTATGCGATTCAGTTCGCCACGCGCCCGCCCAGGTTCAGCAGCATCCGGTCTACCTCAGTGGTGGACAGCAATGCTGCGGTCCTGCAAGCAGAGATTGTGGTCCTCTTGGCGAAGAATGCAATAGAGCCTGTCCCTCCAGCCAAGATGAAATCTGGGTTTTTTTCATCGTGCCCAAGAAAACATGTGGGTTGCGGCCAATCTTGAATCTGCGTATCTTGAATCAGTCCCTGCCATGCTACCCTTCAAGATGCTCACAAAGAAGCGCATTCTCTCCTGCGTTTACGCCAATGATTGGTTCGCAGCGATCGACCTGAAGGATGCGTATTTCCACGTCTCGATTTTGCCCCATCACAGGCTTGAGACCCATTGCGGGAAGTGGGCGTTCGCATCCTCAACTATCTCGACGACTGGCTCATTCTGGCCCACTCTCGAAACAGTTGTGGATCACGGCTGCGGTCACACCGCTCGGCCTGGTGCATATGAGTGCACTGCAGCACTGGCTACATTTAAGGCTTTAAAACAATTCTTTCTGCGTTTATTTATAAAAATATATTATTTTTATTGTTGTGGGTGTGGTTTTGCTTTGACGTCATGGACAAAGCACTTTGCGCTTCCTAAAGCACGTTAACAATATTTAATTGTATTTCTTCATTTTTTTTTAAATCGATAAACCTAAATTATTTATATAATAGTGCGCTGGGTTTATCACAAAAAATACTATGTTAAATTACGTCTAAATTCTTTCCTATTAATTTACACAGAGTCGTGCGCCGTGTTGTTTATATTGTACACACGCACATACACAGACAAATGAATATATTAAAACAAGTGTTCAAACAGTGTATTCAAGCGCTTCCGTTTAGTGGTGGATCGTCACATTCTATCAGAGTTTGGTGTAAATTCCAATATCGCCCAGCAGGAGTCGCTGTCTCCCCCTTTTCTCTGTGGAAAATCAATATCGCCGCATTCCTCATTTCTCCCTTACTCCCAGTTGGTAGTAAAGTTTTTCGTGTGCGTGTGTGAGGCTGAAGATGGCGGCCAGCTCGGAGCGCGGTCCTCCGCTATTCCCGGATTCAGAGGACCCTGAGCTGCTGGAGGAGAGCGACGACGGCGCGGATGCGTTCATGGGCACGGTGAGTGACACGGTATATGTATTTAATACTATAAGTACTAAACATCCTCCATAAACACGGAAAGAGAAGACGTCAGGACACTTTCACTTATCTGATACACTTACATCTACATCAGACTGTTCTTCATCCACATATTTCTTAGATCTTTTGCTTCATGAGGACTCATGTGAGATCGCAATCTGATTTCTATTTAATTTAAATTTTGATTCGGCAGGATTTTTACGTTACGCTGGGGGTGAATAGATATGACTTAGACCTGCTTGTGTTTCACAAACTGAACTTGAAGTTGAGTAAATATCTCTAGGAATGCGACCCACTTTTCCAATCAGACCCAATTCGGACCTTTAGAAGGTAAGACAGAATTGTTGATGCACCGTGCCTAACAGAGAAATTCTGAAGTGTACTGTACAAATAAACAGATAAGAAAGAAGATCCGAAGATGTTTATAACTGGACATGTCTTGTGTGTATGCATGCATGCAAGCTTTAAAAGAGATCAAAACTACAGTATTCACGTCTAACATATATAGGCAGGTATCCAGCAGTCATTGTTTACTTTATAATAATGTTAATGTAATAATAATGTAAGTTCTGATGTTCTTATGACCTGGTCATGTGAGTGTCCGATGAGATCAGACGTGCTTCGAAATTCCATTGCAAATATTTTTAGGAGAAATTTTAAGAAGCATTATAATAAGTGGTGAAGGAAAGATGTAGTCAAAGTCAAAGATGTGGACTGGTAACTGGAAGGTTGTAGGTTCGAACACTGCTGTACCCTTGAGAAAGACACTTGACCACAGGTTAATCCTGAGGGATTGTCTGTAATAGGCTGTAATGTGTCACTTTAAAAACGTGTTTGGCTGTTGGCCATTGGCGAATCTTACAAAGAAATGTCTGGGTTGTTTATCACCCTAATGTGAAAAAGGTAAGGAAATATGTTATGCATAAAGACCGTTAAAAAAATTTCACCTGTGACTTTGTAATAAATAAGAAAATGTTCTCTGTAATATAGTTATTAGAATCTTTACAGGGCTCCCAAAATCGCTAGCCCGACGTCCCGGGGCTATTGTGTCATCCAGTCGGGCTACCAAAATGTATTTCCGCCCTGCCCCTATATTGGAAAAAAAGAAGGAACATATATTGAAATGCTTTTGCATTCTCACAGATTTTACGCAGAGAAATCACGTTTGAATGCGCGCTCGTTTTTAACTTTCACTTTCAATTCGCGATTGCGCGAACTGTGTACCAGTCACGCCTCTCTTCACTTGACCAGTGAAATCTCCCGCAGCAAGAGTAAACGTGATAAAGAGCGCATGCGCAGTGAAAAGAAAATCGCTTACGTGTGTGCGTGTGTGAAAATAAGATGCGCGTGGATTTACGCAGATATTTCAGTTCAGAAGTGGAGACCGATGCGCAGGAGAAAGTTGAAGGAGATGCTATGCCCTCAACGTCGAGTGGCATTTTCTTATCAGTGACAGTTGATATTTTAGATTCAGAATCTGACACACCCTAATTTATGATCTATATTGTTTTTACAAGCGTCAAAGTAATTTCAGTTTAGTTAGAACCAAATATTTGTATTGATGATTGTAATTTTATTATTTTATATGATTGTTGCTATGTGTGGTTTGAAAATGTTTTTGATTGAAGTTATGTCTCCTTTACAATATTCTACATTAAAAATAATGTCTTTTTTAATTTGGACTACTTAAATTTATTTCGGGCTACCAAAATCTGAAGAGTGCCTGCCCGAAGGGCTACCAGGGATTTTTTAGCTCTGCTTTATAATTATAGTTGTATATATAGTGTGTTTAATATATTTTAAACATATACCTTTAAAATTTAAATTTTTATTAAAAATCTGCATACAAAAATAAATGTTATAAATTTGAATACTCCAGCTTTTTATTTTTAGTAATGAGATTTTGGAGGGGAAATGTGCAAAATGAAATATTAAATAGTCTTAATTTTCTTATATTAAATAATTTCTTATTTTTTCTTACTTTTTCCCTTAAAAAATTTGGGGAAATATGATGGAGACACATTCTTAAAAGATTCTGTGAGATTCACCCTGATAATATTCAGATCAACCTTCTAAACACCGCCTGCTAAACACAATGCAGTCATGTTTTAAGCCATAATATTTGTGTTTATTGTAAATGTACAACATTGAGTATATAATTGTCTCTGTGCTGTTTCCAGTCAATCTCTGAGATTGATTCTCTGTCGCCGGTTGACACAACTGAACCTCCTAAAGACATCTTCATTGACTCACCAGAAGACATCTTTAGTGATCTGTTAAGCAACACTAATTCTGAACCCCAAAAGAGTGTGAACATCAGGATATCTTCACCTGTTAGTGATGAGACTGTTGATCTCTTCAGTGACCCCTTGGATGATGAAACTGATGTCATTAGTCCACCTGATCTTCTGAACAAGGTTTTAAGCAGTACTGTTAAACCACCAAAGTCTGATGTCATTGGAGAACTTTCTGGTGACATCAACAGTGAGCTGGAGCAAAAAAACAACGTCACAGATTGTCGTAAGGATATTTTTGAAGACTTCACAAAAGACGTGAGCAGAGGCAGTTCTGCCAAGAAGGCGGCAAACAAGGAGCTGTTCGATGATGATGACAATGATGAAGATCTGTTTAAAGAAGCTGTGCCAAAGAAGCCCTTAGCGCACAACAGGCGACCTGTTGATATTTTCACTGAGGTTAGGTCGGAAGGGATGGGTAAACCGCAGGGTAAAAATGCCCCAGCTGATCTGTTCGCCGGTGATGCGGTGACAACCTCTGCTGCCAAACCTTCAACAGGAACCAGCTCCAAGACTAATGGGCTTCAATCTGAAGAGCAGGACCTCTTCACAGGTACCTCATGTGTCACTGGTGACATCTGATCACCTGACCACACTTCTCAGAGTGTTATAGAGCATCATGCTCAATGAAGCTTTGTTTGCTTTTGAGGCATGCTTTTGAGGCTTTGTGCTTTCTGTTCAAAACCTTGTGAGGCTTCTATGCAGAATTTTTGGCCATCTGTTTACAAACCAACATTATTGTTGGGTTTTAAACCCTATCTAGAGGGCAAACCACGAACCCTTTTGAGTATTGTATTAAAATTAGTGTGTTTGGCGTTACACTGTGTAGCCAATCAGCGCTGTGATATTGTTGACCAATAAAAACAAGCCAGAGATGTGAGTCATGGCTCCGGGGCGGTGTTTTTGTGTAGAGGGCTAAAAGGTTTGGGGAAAGAAAATGAAGCCGGGAGATTTCACTTGTCACGTGAGGACAGTAATGACTGACAGGACGAGCGTCACTGATACACCGTTCACCCGATCGCGAATTGAATGTGCATTCATCGCGGTTTCAATACCCCACTTATTGATAGTGGCTCCCCAATGCCAGAAAATTACGTACAACATAATTACTCGACCAAATTTGTGAGAGATTGCAATATATTTTTCCTCCCTATAAGATAGCCCAATGGACAGGCCCGAAATACATTTTGGTAGCCCGACTGTATGACACAATAGACCCAGGACGTCGGGCTAGCGATTTTGCGAGCCCTGTATTCCACCATCCCAGACAACATTTTTGGTTTTCTTCATGTGTGTCACTATTTGTTTTAAAATCTAGGGAATTACTGTGGTTTTAAACTTTGTGGGCTACTTTTCCAGACAAAAGTTTTGGGTATCATAGGTCTATACAGTTTAAGCATTTGAACATGCCTAAATTTCTTTAACGCCGTAACGTAAAGATTCTGTGTGTGTGTGTGTGTGTAGGGGGAAGCGGGTTTACTTAACCGTAAATTGGGTATAAACTTGTAAACTGAGCAAAACCTGACAAATCTGTGCAAAACATCCTTATTTGTATAAGGTTTATAAAAAATATAGTAAATAAAGTATTTTAATTGTAAAAATGCAGAACGTTTTCTGTTAGAGTGTGGGTTAGGTATTTTTTTTTAAAGTAGTGTGTATAAAAGAGTAGAAGTCTATGGAATGTCCTCATTTAGATACATAAGTAAACGTGTGCGTGTGGAGTGTGTGTGATGGATAATAAATTTGCTTTTTGTCAGAAGAGGAAACAGAATTTCTGAATGACCTGTGCCCTCTGACCTGACTCTGTACTGCTGATAGAATGTTTTTTATGCTGTGTGTGTTCCACTGTAAACGCAGGCTTGATTATATGTATAACACACTCTCTGTTCAAGCAGAAGCAACAGTGGAGTTGTCTCTGGACAGTCCTCGGAACGACCGTAAGATGAAGGATACAGTGAAACCATCGGTATTGACTGCTGCTGCTCCGGCAATGAGCAGCTCAGTCAAAACACCATCCAAAACCCTTGAGGAGGTAAAACTGATCTCAGTATAGCTGTGAATCAAAACTTAAATACCTTAACTACCCAATATGTCTTCAATCGATGCAGATAGAATGTATTGTATACTGTAACAATGTTTCTTACACCGGTTCTGCATACCAGAATATCTCACTTTTTCTCACTTCTTCATTTATGTTTTCTTTTGTCATTTCCAAAAAATTGGAGGAAGAGGAGAGCAAGGACAAGTTTGACCTAAATATATCTGTCACAAATCCAGAAAAAGTTGGTAAGATCTTCTAAATTATTTTTGTGTTCTGCTGTGTTTTGATTCAGCTTTGTAGGAATAATGTTTTGTTTGTAAAGCTGTATAAAATAGTGTCTGTCTAAAGGTCTCGACCCAGCAGTAGCCACGTTTGCAGTAAACCATGAGGTCATGAGGTCAAATTGTTACAGTCTTCTGGAGCATTGTCATATAATCCCAACTTCTTCTTTTTGCCCTGTGCCAGCTATTTTAATTTCCTGTTCTTCTGCTTTTAAAAGGTGTGATTTTATTGCTAATGTCTCAAATCAGCACTGGATGCCTATTAGACAGTCTGAAGGTTGGGTTGCATGTAAGGGTTTTATAATCTTTTGGAATAAAAGCATCTGTCAAATGTAGTGTTTATACATCCAAATCTCCAAAAAGAGCACCACTGAGCTAAATAATTTTAAATATTTAAACAAACGACAGATTAAAAGATTTCATGAGAGGTCATAAGAAATCAGTCAAGTGTTTCTTAACTTCTGAACTGTAGTGTGTGAGCCCTTTAAAGTGTGCAGTGGTTACAAAGCGAGACCAAAGATCAACATTTGTGTAACATTACAGATTCACATACAGTACAGTGTCTTTTGTTGCTGTTTTTTTGTTCATATATGTCAATTTTCTTTTTGTTTCCTAAAGGTGATGGGATGAATGCATATATGGCCTATAAAGTTTCCATACAGGTGATTTTTACAGATATTGGATCATGAACTGCATGTTTACTGAACACACGCACACACAGTAAATCCTGCATTCTGAATCGTGTTGCTCTTTCCTGGTTCTCTCAGACAACTTTGCCCATGTTTCGTAGCAAGACATTTACAGTACGCAGACGCTTCAGTGACTTTTTGGGATTGTATGAAAAGCTGTCTAAGAAACACTCGCAGAATGGGTACATGGTGCCTCCACCTCCAGAGAAGAGCATTCTGGGTAAAACCTTAAAGCATTTGCAGGATTCTTTGATGTTCTGCTGATCAGATGCTGATCAGATGTGGTCTGATTATAAGTGTGTGATTTGTGGGTTCTGCAGGTATGACTAAGGTGAAGGTCGGTAAGGACGATCCGTCTTCAGCAGAGTTTGTGGAGCGAAGGAGAGCTGCTCTTGAGAGGTTTGTCGCCAAAGTTAACTTCTAACCAGATTTGTGCTCTTGTTTTTTTGTTACATTGTTCTGAGTAAATCCATAGTGTGGACATAGGTGTAGAAATTATTACCATAAGCGTATCAAATCATTAGATGTCAATAGAATATTTTCATATTGATAGTAAAACATAAGTGTGTGTTTGTTTAGGTATCTTCAGAGGATTGTGAATCACCCATCTCTTCTGCAGGATCCTGATGTCAGAGAGTTTTTGGAGAAAGAGGAGGTGAGACAGCTGTCTTTCGTTCATAAGGAGAGGACGTTAACTTGTTTCTAAGATTCCCTCTCTCTTGTGTTAGTTACCTCGTGCGGTCAGCACTCAGGCCTTTAGTGGGGCCGGCTTCCTCAAAATGATCAACAAAGCCACTGATGCCGTTAGCAAGATGACCATCAAGATGAACGAGCAGGATGTGGTGAGTCACACACAAATATCAGTAGGGTTGGACTTTATACATCAGCCATACAGAACACACAGAAGATCTAGACATATGTTTGTGTTGGTCACAGTGGTTTAATGAGAAGATCCAAGATGTGGAGAATGAAGAACAGCAGTTACGGACACTTCATGTGATAGTGGAGTCGCTTGTCAATCACAGGAAAGGTATGAATCGTCAACCGATCTTCTCGCACTTTGTTAAGTATAGTATATTATTGGTCTTTTGTAAAGCACTTAGTTCCTCTGTTGAGAAAGAAGAGCAAACTAATATATGTCAAAGATGTTCTAGAAAAATAATAACTGTCAAAGCAGTTTTATCTCTTATGTGTGAATGTATTTGTGTGTATGTGTTCAGAGTTGTCTGTGAACACCGCCCTGTTTGCGAAGAGCGTGGCAATGTTAGGCAGTTCAGAAGACAATACGCCTCTGTCACGAGCGCTGGCTCAGCTGGCAGAGGTTGAAGATCGAATCGAGCAGCTCCATCAGAACCAGGCAGCCAACGACTTCTTCTGTTTCTCTGAGCTGTTGACCGATTATTTACGACTTCTGGGAACAGTCAGGGTACAATACATACAATACATGCTAAGCTGATCTATATCATTATCTATATCATTCTATATTCGTATCTTTTCCATTTTAAAGCTGATAATATTTTTGTAAGATTTTAAACATTTATCAGGCAAAGAAGCATTACCTTGTGCTATATGGTGCATTAAATATTAATATATGTTGGGATGTAACCACGACCGTCTAAAGTTTACAGGGTCGACAGTTTTGTTTGCCCTCAT